>OX632363.1:29980526-30234854 GCA_951751655.1 Ophion costatus
ATGCCGCGCTCATTTTTTATTATAAATAAGAAAAAAATAAATTTATTACTTTTGAAAACGTTTTGGTCAAAATCAGAGCTTTTTTTAAAATAAAACAGCTGTCAATTCTACAAAAAGATTTACAAAATGTTTATCCTATGCTACACTTTGGCTACTACCGTTCTTTACAAGAAACCTTTTTTTCAACTTTTCAGCCGATGCCTGTCGGAAAAAAATCCACCATCGGCAAGGATTTTCAAAAGAGGGCCCTCCCAGACGATTTACATCTCCGCCAGTTTTTAATTTGTTTTATTCGTTTTTTTTGTATAACTTCGTTCATAAAACTATAACTATGCAAGGAAAATAAAATTTATTTTATATATTTAATAGTCGCGTCAATTTTTAATTAATTTTTATACCTATTTTCCCAAGCGCCAAGGTGGTGTACCTTAACGTAACGTCCATTTTTCGAGTCTCAAGGGTAGTGTTACCCCTTCAAGCAATTTTCTGATAATTATTCAGACTAATTTGAAGCTTTTACCATCGCTCTTCAATTCCTTTTAAGTTGAAATCTGTTAATTACAGAATTTCAACTCTAATATTGACGGGTGAAATATCGGGCCAGTACTTACCAAATTTGACGACAGCGAGGAGGCAAAAGATCGCTACTTGGAGCTTCATTCTCGACTGGCGCTCGATTATGATGGGGCCTTTAACCTGCATCACCTTTATATAACACGGTTTACTTGCCGTACGTAATAGAGGAATAATATTTGGCCGTATTTGTTGAGTACGATAAAATTAGTAGAATGACGTCGGCGTGTTAATACTCGTTGCTGTATGAACGTTTACGTCGGTCGACGTACCATTACACATGTGGATCACGTTTCACCAACCTGTTGAACAATGTCTGATTATTGTGGATACTAAATGTCACGCCGCGGAGCGCTTAAAAAAAGATAAGAAAAAAAAATATTAGTAGTCGGCCATTTCGTACATCGAAAAAAAAAAAAAAAATTCTAACAGCTTGATATTCATACTAAATAGATGCGTAATTAATTTTATGAGTGCACGGAGAGAATTTTTAAGTAATTTTTACCGTGAAATCACAGTAACTCGGTGACAAATGTGCAATTCTTCAGGTTTTTAGGAAATAAATTATAAATTTTCATGGAAATGAATCAAAATTTACTTTTGCGTAACAGAAACTTAAAATATTTTCCAGAATTTTTACTGCAATTAATAGTAAAATTTCATGAAACGTAAAGATTACGACAATAAGTTAAAAAAGTGCTAATATAAATGAAATTTTTCAGTGGAACATTGAGAAATTTGCGTGTTTTCCATAAAAATTTAAAAAAGGAAGCCGAAATTTTCCGTGCGTCCACCGGAATTTTACGTTCTTTATAGTAAAATCAGTTAGGGCTAGGTCGCCCGACCGTACGCGTGAGCTCTGTGTGCGAGCGTACGGATACGTTTATCTAAGCTGGAGAGTGGGCTTGTGTATGACGCAGTATGACGAGCACGAACGACGCCGACCCGCGTTGCTTAGCAACAGCGGTACCGCGCATGCGCAATATAGTACGAAGCATGGGCCAAGAAAGCCTCGTGGACTCGTGCAGTCTAACGTGTTCTACGCAGTTCTACGCAAGAAAACAAAGAAACGTGAAAAGAAACTTCGATAAAGGACGTTTACAATGGTACGGAAAGATGATATGCTAAAATAAGTAGCAATCAAGAACACAAATGTTCAGAAACGCCGATGAAAAAAGTATTTATTTGATCATAGGCAATTAATTTTTCGCTAGGGATTTTAAAAATTTCAAGTTTGTCCAGGTTATTTTTACTGTCGAAACTTGGAATTTTTTAGGCAGCCCATTGTTAAAATTCTACATGAGAATGTGTCAGAATTTTTACTGAAAGAAATGTAAAAAATTATGCTACTTGCTTAATTTTTTCCATGAATGAAAGCAAAATATTAAAAGCTAGTGTCAATTTTTGATTATGTGCACATTTGTCACCGGTTTCAAATTTTTAATGTAATTTTTACGGAGTTTTCACCGTAAAAAATACTTAAAAATTCTCTCCGTGTGTTTGTGAATTTTACGAATGAGTTTAACCATTAATTTCATACGATAAAAATGGTTAAATTCGCACATGATTTTATACCGGTTACTGTAGCCTAAGGCCTTAACGAGTTTCCCTGTGCCCTCGTGCTGCCTAATCCATTCGAAATGAATTGGCTGTGGGCAACCCTCTCCGGCGGGGGGCGATCTGGGGGGCCGATTCCTAATGAACGGTACTATACACCGTCGAACGAGCAACAGCCAAAACTGGGCAGAACAATGTTAATCCGTTAATCGTTAATTAACGAATTTAACATATTGGTTAACGATTTAACTTTGAAGTTAAATTAAAAAACGGCAGTATCAACTGCCATTAATTATAGCTATGCATAGCGTGCCCGTAAGCAGGAACCCCGTGTTCAGCGAGAGAACGACACACTTCCGAACCTAAATTCGTCCGGTGCGGTATGAACCTCTTCGTCACCCTCACCTTTAGTTTTTTTATTTTCCTCCCTTACCTAGCCTATCCTACTAGACCCTATTATGACTCTATATACTTACTGCAGTACTATGTATCCATACTGTTGTAAAAAAGTAATTATGTATCAATTCGTCTATAAATCCTTATTTGACTGGCCAATTTTGAAAATAAGTGTTAGGTAATACACAATATTAGGACGTTGAATAAGTTCTCGCTGTTTTCCAACAGATGGCGTCACTAGAACTGCGTGCGTGTAGTTTAAGGGGTATTCTCACTTTAGACGCTAAAAAGGCTATTTTCATGAATTTTTTGATAGGTTTATATTATAGATATTCATATAAAACTTGTTACGTTTAATAGATATCATTTCGCAAATCATAAAAAAAAAATTATGTATTTATGTAACCCAAACAAACTTTAAACGCGTTTTCCTCGAAACAACGTTTTTCGACGGCTTGTTGACAAAATCTTCGGCACTACTGAACCGATCCTTATGAAATTTCAACCACATATTCTTTACAACCATAGTTTTAGCGCGTATCGAGGATTTTTTAAAACTTTGATATTTACTATTTTGTTTTGCCAAAAACGGTGAAAAACACGTTTTATTTTTTATTTTTCGAAAAATGTCCGCCATTTTGTTATTTTTGCATGTATAAAAAATTGTATGATATGCGCTATAGCCGTTAACATACTGAATCTAAAACCGTTTGATTTTTGTTTCGGATGATTCATCTCCGAGATTTCATCAACAGCGCAAATCTACAATTTTTTACGACATTTTTTACCTACCATTTTCGTCCATAAATAGTGACTTAAATAAATAAATACATTTTTTTTAAGTGTTTCGAAAATGTATTCGTTAAGTGTAACAATTTTTATATCAATATTGTTATATAAACCTATCAAAAAAATTCATGAAAATAGCCTTTTTTTACCGTCTAAAGACTCCTGAAGATTGTAACGCATCTATAAATAAGTACTACAAGCAGCTTGAAATTCGGTGTGGGTCATTTCGTTGAAGTGTAAACAACTTTTTTTCATAGCATTAAACATGTCAAATTACGTGCCAAAAAGATTATTTGCGGAGCATTGTACTGCGCTACGTTATTTCAAAAAATCTTCAGCTGGAGCAGGCAGAATTCTTGTTGAGGCTTACGGCGCCATGCAAATATTGGTTCAGGCGCTTCGAAAATAATTATTTTGATGTGTTGAATTGGAGGCGTTACGTCATGAAGACTCATGTCAGACGCTAGCTGAATTTGCAGAATCATTAGAAGTTGATCACACAGCAGTTGCGAAATGTTTAAAAGCATTAGGAATAATTTTTTAAAATAAAGCATTAATTTTCACGAAAAAAAAACAGATGGAACTTATTCAACATCGCAATAATACGAATTACCTACAATTTCATAAAGATTGTCAACTTCAACGGATAACTTTAACTTGCGTTAAATTTTCAAGAAACAAACGCTTCAACATTTAACTTCCTGAGTAGCGGAATAGCGATTGACAAAGTCAACTTTTGGATCAAAAGTGGTGGTCTTATTTGACCACCTTTAGTAATAGCAGTATATTTGCCTATCGAGAGGCCTGGAGACGTCGAGATATGTTTTACCGAAATAACGTGTAATTTAAAATCCGTATTATCTTTAAGATCAGTAATTCAACAGAATAAAGTCTCAGTCCAGATATTCTTAAACCCGATATCTTCTATTGTATTATTTCGTACGGCAATTGCACAATTTCGCTCGCACGATGCGACCAAAAATAAATTGCTCGAACATTTTTACGTAGGGGAGCTCGGGGCAAGACGAATACGCGGGGTCAGATGAATCTTAAGCCTACCCACTGAACAGTATGTACTGGGTGAGTTTGGAGGGGAAGGGGCGGTAAGGCGAATGAGTGATTAAGTTCAAAAACAATATCGATTTTTTGAAAAAACGATGTAATTTTTGGTAAAGTTTAACATAGTTTCAGTTTATTTGAGTTGCTGATATTAATTAGAGACAGGTAGGTACACCCAATGAAAGTACTAATTATTAATATAATAAGAACGGTCTGTCAGAAATTTTCAACATAATTGCATGATTTTTTGTTAATTCGTTGATCGTCTAATGGGGCAAGATGGATACGAGCTATCGCAGACCCGGAATATTTAACAACGTGCCACTATTTACGTTAGAAAGGGTGAAATGAAACTAGTAAAGCATTTGGTTCCTCTTCAACCGGTGTTCCTACCAGGGGAAGAAAAAGAACTTACAAATGATCAAAATGATATGGAAGCCATATTATTCGGACTAATCCTACAGACCTTAGACGATTGGCTTATTAAATTGATGGTATTGAGAATGAAACCACTTTTATATGCGAAAGATGCCAATAATTCGTGTCCCATCATCATCCGAGGGCTGTTTCATCTTGCCCCGCATACGGGGTAAGATGGGAAAAATAAAGGTTTAATTAAAAATATATATTGCATGGTACAAATCAGAAAGACTGATTTTCTTGCTTCCAAAATTGAAAGATTAATAAATGGTGATTAGTTTAAAAAAAAATGTAAGTTGACTGACTCGTATATGTATTGTTTTATTTGAACATGACCTTTGCTTATTTTGCCCCGACTTCCCCTACTCCTTGCGTATGCGGCTCCGTGCGGAAAGCTAAACGCGTCGGGGAATTTTTATCACGAGCTTGTGCGAAGGGGGATGAAGAAGGGTAATGTCAAATTCTTTCGGTGTTACCGCAACGAGACGCCGGATTAAAGAAAGACAAACCGGTGAAACGGGATGCGTCGGGAACCGAATGAGTTTTTCGAGAGCTCGGATTTTGCTGTCGTGCAAGGTAAACGAAATGTTTTTGTTTTCAAACAAAACGGCAACGTCGAAAGACAGTCAGCGATTCGTTCGCGCCAACTAGCGTGGTGTGTCTCGCATTCCGGCGAATGCACGACGACCTGGGCAAAAGCCGTCTGCTGCTTATTACGTCGCGTTGAAAACGGAGTTACTAATTAGTTGCATTCAAAGGGGCTCGCGGCGACCCAGGCGAACTTGCGAGAGAAGGGAGGGGCTATTGCTTCGTAAGAGATCACTGAGCAGCTGCACGGGGTATACTGCACCGTATATAAATCCCACTAAGAATTAAAGGGCCTTAACCAACGTCATGTTTCACGATAAATCGCACCGTTTTACTTTAATGAAGTTTGGTACATACAGCCTCGTTCGCAACGTACGTATGAGAAGCTGCAGATACATATAAATCGGTATATAGTTACACACACGCACACACACACACACACACGCACACACACACACACACACACACACACACACACACACACACACACACACACACACACACACACACACACACACACGCGCACGCACGCACGCACGCACGCACGCACGCACGCACGCACGCACGCACGCACGCACGCACGCACGCACGCACGCACGCACGCACGCACGCACGCACGCACGCACGCACGCACGCACGCACGCACGCACGCACGCACGCACGCACGCACGCACGCACGCACGCACGCACGCACGCACGCACGCACGCACGCACGCACGCACGCACGCACGCACGCACGCACGCACGCACGCACGCACGCACGCACGCACGCACGCACGCACGCACGCACGCACGCACGCACGCACGCACGCACGCACGCACGCACGCACGCACGCACGCACGCACGCACGCACGCACGCACGCACGCACGCACGCACGCACGCACGCACGCACGCACGCACGCACGCACGCACGCACGCACGCACGCACGCACGCACGCACGCACGCACGCACGCACGCACGCACGCACGCACGCACGCACGCACGCACGCACGCACGCACGCACGCACGCACGCACGCACGCACGCACGCACGCACGCACGCACGCACGCACGCACGCACGCACGCACGCACGCACGCACGCACGCACGCACGCACGCACGCACGCACGCACGCACGCACGCACGCACGCACGCACGCACGCACGCACGCACGCACGCACGCACGCACGCACGCACGCACGCACGCACGCACGCACGCACGCACGCACGCACGCACGCACGCACGCACGCACGCACGCACGCACGCACGCACGCACGCACGCACGCACGCACGCACGCACGCACGCACGCACGCACGCACGCACGCACGCACGCACGCACGCACGCACGCACGCACGCACGCACGCACGCACGCACGCACGCACGCACGCACGCACGCACGCACGCACGCACGCACGCACGCACGCACGCACGCACGCACGCACGCACGCACGCACGCACGCACGCACGCACGCACGCACGCACGCACGCACGCACGCACGCACGCACGCACGCACGCACGCACGCACACACATATATATATATATATACAAGGTCGACCATTTAACGTCGCCACCCCAAATATCTCCATTGCTTTAAGAGTGACGAAGACAAACCCAACCAAACCCAACTAACCCAACAAGGCTAAATAAAACCCAGGCAAATCCAAAAAACCTAAAATATTTTGGTGAAAAATCATTTCAAGGTCATGATATCATAGGTCGTTGGATTCGTCTGAATATCAGCTATAACGTCTTAAGGGGTTACCCCCACTTGCGATTTTGAAAAAATCGATTTTTTTTATTGCATTTTTTTGAAGTATAAGTATCTGAGAATATGTCCTGAAAATTTCAAGTCGATCCGAACAAAATTGACTGAGATATGAGCGTTGAAAGAGAAGAATCCGTTGTGTAAACGACCGACTAATTGAAACTTTAAACGCGTTTTTCTCAAAATGGCATTTCTGAAGTCGGTAACCAAGATTACTCGAACACTAATGAACCGATCTTCTTGAAATTTTGCAGGCTTATTTAATACATAAAAATGTAGTCTTTAATCGTTCGATTTTCTTTTTTCGAAAAAAAATGGCCGTTTTATAGCCAAAAACGGCCGTTTTTTTTCGTTAAAATCGAACCATTAACTTTGACTGTCCGCCATTTTGTGAAAAAAGAATATTTTTTAAAATCCTTCGATTAAAGACTAGTTTATACTTATATTTGACTAAATCCATCCGCATTTTTTTTTCAGATGATCCACTTCGCCGCAATGTTGGTCACCGCAAACCGTGTATATAAAAACATTATTTCATTGACGGCCATTTGCCACTAAACAATGTAATATTTTTCAATAAAGAAATTACTGAAAGCTCTTCAAGATTTGTTCTTTAAAACGGTATATTGATCGATTAAAAAAGTTTTGTAGTTTTCTTTAAAAAAATTCACGAAAAAGGCCTTTTTTTTGCGCTACAAGTGGGGGTAACGCCTTAAGAAAAAAGAACATGTTCTCATTTGAAAAACTATTCATGTTCTTGAGAACGCAATAACTATGACATTGGTAAAAATGTATTTTTCACCACTGTATCAGCTCTTCGAAATCAATTAAATTACCTCCTGACATTTTTTTCGTCACTCTAAAGGCAACGGAGATATTTGGGGTGGTCACGTTAAATGGTCCACCCTATATATATATATAGGGTGGACCCTATATATATATATATATGTGGATATATATATATATGGTGGATATATATATATATATATATATATATATGGGGTGTCTCATTTTGATATTACACCTGATTTATTTCGAAAAATACTGCTCCAATTAAGTATTGAGTACAATACAACTTTTGGGGTTCGAAGGGGGACGTTGAAATAAAATCTTTTTTGGTCAAACATTCTAAATGGCGACGTTAGGACGGCCGACATGTTTTTCTCTAATGGGATCATATATTTTTTTTTCGCCAAAACATTTATCAGGCCAAAACTAACAACTTTCATACGAAAATTTTTTCGATAATGTTCATAATTTTCAGGTTAGAATGCCTTCTGTGACGATTTTACCGCTATCCAGAATGTACTCCGATAACGTGAAGTCTTCAACATCCCCAGTGTAAGCGCGCGCGTGTATGTGTAGGTGTGAGTCTATTTGGGTTTGTTCGTTAACCCAAACAAACCCAAACAAGGTCATTTTTTTCAGCATGCTCAATTTTTCAGGCATATTCTACTCGTCAGAGGAGAGGCTGTTTTTTTTTTTTCGAAGAGAACTTGCAAAAACCACTGAATATAACATTTTATCGGACGCAACATTTTTGCACAAGGCCCTTAAAATATACAGGGCCGCATTGTAATTGTCACCCTGTAGCTATGGGAAAAAGTGATTTTGAAGACCAAAGTTCGGGCCCTGAAGCTTTCGAACGTGCCTTCAGATGAATGGAACGTATTGATAAGAAGGTCATTTCAGGGATCGCCATGACCCCAAAACTAAAGACGCTTTATGAAAAAGTGAAGAACCGTCCTCAAAATAGCCAGAATAACGGACGCAAAATATAATTCCCCGATGTATGTACGTATGGATAGACGGCTGTATAAATGGATAGCGAAGAGGAAAGGAAGTCCCAAAAGCTGAATGTGCAATGAAATGCAACGCGATGCAACGGCTCGTGGCCGAGCCGAGAAGCAGGCGTAGGAAGTGAAATTTGTTTTCCTGGACTGCGACGAGACAAGATACGAGAGACGGTGAGGCTCGTTTTTTCTCATTATATATATATGTGTGTGCGTGTGTGTGTGTGTGTGTGGATGGCGAGGGAGAAAAAAAGGGAAAGAGCGGAGGGAGCACGGCTGAAGAAAAAAATACAACGCCGTCGGCCCGCCACCCTGGTTACTACAACCTTACCACCCTTACAGTGCTATATGAGCACTATATATAACTATTCTACGAGCACCTCACCTCTCTTCGGTTTTTTCTTTTCTGTTCCTCTCACTCTCTGTTTCTCTCTGCTACTCTCTTTTTATTACAACACTTTACCTGCAGAGGTTATTGCTAGTATCTCTTTTGTTACTTTCTGAACCTTTTTTCTTTTCGTTTTCGTTCCGTCGTATGTGTACGTCAAAAAAAGCAAAAAGCTCACCACGTATTCAAAAATTGCTCTATTCTTTTCTCTGAAACTACTAAAAGTCCTTCAAATAAAACTAATGTAAAGACAGGTGAAATTATACGAAGTTATAGTTATCGTATCCTGAAACCACAAAAAGAGCGTGCCTGTTTTTGTTTTCCGAAGGGTGGCCGATTTTGTAATTTATAAGTAAGCAGACTCGACATTCCAGCTATGTAAGAAAAACGTCAAGTTCTTGTCGGGTTGGAGGCTGAAATAATTGTGCTTTTTCAAAAAATTAATGACGATTTTGGAGGAAAGTATTAGCCCGATATTTAAGTAATTGGCATACATTTTTAAGAGTTTTTAAAGATAAAAAAAATGTATTCCCTGCTCACCGCTACGCCGGAGAGATCCAAGTGGAATTGCGAGCCTCAGCCTCAGTGAACCGCGACGGGACTAAAATCTCAACAAGCTGGCTTCGCTTTATACTAGACGATTGCATTGTTCGACTGTGGCACGGGTCTCCCCTGCTTGAGTATAACATTATCATCTTATCTATTCTCACACGTGCTTGACACACGACATTATATTACCTCTCGTATCGGCAAAATTAATTGGTAGTCCATACGAGCAAAACAATTTATGGTCATGTTTTTCGCGCAAGTGCGCGCAACTTGATGCCGAAAAAGACAAGACTCGAAACGAGGCTCTCGTCAAGCGTTATGTTCGATGTCAACTTTCATATTTTTGCAAAATTGCAGATGGTATAGAGCCATGACGCAATGACGCAAGAATATTGCGAGTTTCGCAAGAAAAAAAATACAAACGTACACCCTACTCATAAATTTGCGGCGGAATATTTTTCTGTGGAATTGACTCCAAAAATTTACGATAGTTTTTCACGTGAATGACGGGTTGAAAGACGTGTGTTATTGTTAGCGATTTCCTCGGGAATTCTCGAGGTCGCGAGAAAATGCATTCGAATTACTTTCGAACGTCCCGAATTGTTATTTTTCCAATTTACGTACTTCTTGGTCTTTCACTATCTCGTTTTCTCCACTTTAACGCCACACTAGTCACGCTGCAATTCTTCAAAGAGCTCCCGGAGTGTTACTCATAACCGTTCCATCCTCATGCACTGAGGTATTGCATTTCCACAAGGGCACAGGGAAACTGAGGAAAACCTGTGCCGATAAAGACGGCTGTATTTTGACCAGTTGCGTTACCATCGGAAACTCGGCGAAAGTGCCGCTCTGCTCGGTATCGGCGCACAATTCGGTATTGAGTGGTCACTCATTCAAGTACTGGCCCATGCCAACGCTACGGTGGTGCATTCTATTGTGATAGACCGGTCATGAGCAACACTCTGGCGGTCTTTCAGGAACTAAAAATGGCCATGTGGTAGGTCTCGAGTGAAAATGGCCAAACGACTATCTACGAAGGAACGTTGGACACATTCGTATTGATGTCAATATCAATAACCAGAACCGGCTCGATCGCCGTATAGGGGAAGTCGGGGCAAGATGATAACGCTAAGGTCATGTTCAAATAAAACAATACATATACGAGTCAGCCAACTTTAATTATTTTTTAAACTAATCAACGCTTATTAAACTTTTTATTTTAGAAGAAGAAAAATCAGTCTTTCTGATTTGTGCCATACAATATATATAGTTTTAATTGAACCCTTATTTTACCCATCTCACCCCGTATGCGGGGCAAGATGGAGCAGCGCTGGGATAATGATGGGACAGGAATTATCGGCATCTTTCGCATATAAAAGTGCTTTCATTCTCAATACCATCAATTTGATAAGCCAATCGTCTAAGGTCTGTAGGATTAGTCCGAATAATCTTGCTTCCATATCAATTTGATAAATTGCAAGTTATTTCTCTTCCTCTGGTAGAAACACCGGTTGAAGAGGAACCAAATGCTTTACGAGTTTTATTTCACCCTTGCTAACATAAATAGTGGTAGGTTGTAAAATATTCCGGGTTTGCGATAACTCATCTTGCCCTATTAGACGGTTAACGAATTAACAAAAAATCACGCAATAACCTTGAACATTTCTGACAAACCGTTCTTATTATATTAATAATTAGTACTTTCATTGTGTTTACCTACCTGTCTCTAATTAATATCAGAAACTCAAATAAACTGAAATGTTGTTAAACTTTACCAAAAATTACATCGTTTTGTCAAAAAATCGATATTGTTTTCTCACTCGAGACGCGTGCTTCCGCCACTGTTGAAACTTTCACACCCATTCACCTCACCGCCCCCCCAACTCCACAGGAGCACTGTGCTCGCACACACTGTTTAGTGGCTAGGCTTAAGGATGTTGAGTCCCAAATCGCAAATGATGATAAAATTTTGAAAATTTGGTATGTTTTTGTATGAAGTATTTCAGAGGTTGTGTAAAAATTCCACGACAATTAGGAAGCTCGTTATTGAACAATTAACATTCACAAATTAAATGTTGTTTTATAGAAACTGATGTAACTTTGCAATAAGTTTTTTTTTTACCTCTCAATTTTATAATATCTACAATACACTGAAAGCAACGTAAACAAAACGAAGTTCATTGATAATTTTTTTTAAATTTCTTTTAAAAATTGTTCTTAACAAAATGTTAATTTTTTAATAACGAGCTTCCTAATCGTCGTGAAATTTTAACACGACCTCTTAAATACTTCATACAAAAACATACCAAATTTTCCGAATTTTCTTATCATTTTTTATTTCAACCCTTAAGGAGGTTGAAGTAATGATGATAGAATTCGGAAAATTTGGTATGTTTTTACAAGAAGTGTTCAGGAGGTCGTGTAAAAATTTCATGACGATTAAGAAGCTATTTATTGAACAATTAACATTAACATGTTTCATGGGGACTCAGCATCCTTAAGATTCATCTTACCCCGCGAATTCGTCTTGCCCCGAGTTCCCCCAATTGGATATTATTTGCTACATAATTTGCGACTGGCGGCGAAAAGGTGAAGACGCATGGTGGTCATCCGAAAACGCACGTATAGATCAGACAGGTACCGTCACAGCGTTCGGTAACTCTGACCGGTCCACGGTACCATTTTCGCACACGCACCGATCATTACGAAACGAGCGCGCGTACGTGCAGCACTGCGTGACCCGGTGGTAACGCCTTTTGAAACATTTCGCGGCGCCGAAGTTACTCTCCTTCGCACGGTTTGCGTTCACCGTTGAAGTTTGGAATTCGCCTGATGGAAAAGCGAGCCGTCCAATCCGGCGTCGTCATAACTACCGCACACGAGACAGCCCGTCCGGAAATACACGGGAATTGAAGAGAGAAAGAAAAAGGAAAATGCCGTCGGGCACTAACGATCCTGAACCGCTTTCCAAACAGGAAGCGGAGCGGCCTCCCGTAGTTTTTATTATACATGTACTCCCTTTTTCCACTGCTCCGCGACCATATAGACGTCTCTTTTCGAGGCCCCCACCGCCTCTTTTATCCCGCCCCTGAACTCGCAATGTTACGAGTCTTCTCGTCTCGCCGTTTAGAGAACCATCGACTTTTATATCGTTCAACCTATGTTGCTGTTACGACTCATCCGTGTTCTACCGTGTGCTATATATATATATATAAGTATATGTATACATCTAACTCCACCAACGTCGTTAATCTCAATGCGGAAGTGATCGTGGCCGAGTCTGGGAACTCGCCGTTGCATAAATCGCATTTCAATCGTTATCGAATAAACTCCGAATATTTCACGGACTTTTAAAGATTCAACGACCATTAAAGTCGCTGGAGATAGCAGTCGATTTCCATTGTTACTCAATACGAAGGACGAATATTTGTGAATAAATTGAAAAAATCGCCGACACGACTAGTGATTTTGTGGAATCGAACGGAATCGAAAATTATTGTCGAGAAAATTTCTCATCGAGAAGTTCATTTAGGTCCACCTAGGAGCAAATCCGAAAAACATATACCTACTTATTGTTACGGATGAAGACGTCGATATTGTTTCCCCGAGAGGATGAATGCTGAGCAAAATTGCTGTAAGTTCGTAATATGACTTTTTTGTCAGGTTATGGTAACGAAAAATTGAGGACAGGATTGTTTTATCAAAAATTTGTTTATAAAGAGGATCGGAAAGTAACAAAAGCTTCTTGGAATATTTCCCAAGCCGTGTATTAGCGGGAAGAGGGAGAGAGTGTGAAAGAGCGACAGAGAGAGAGAGGGAGAGACAGACAGCCCGACAGACTAACAGGACGACAGACTAACAGACAGACCGACTGACAGACCGACTGACAAACCGACTGACAGACCGACTGACAGACCGACTGACAGACCGACTGACAGACCGACTGACAGACCGACTGACAGACCGACTGACAGACCGACTGACAGACCGACCGACGGACAGTCAGGTATATAGGGAGATTGAGGTGACGTTTACGTGGACGGGTTAGATAGAGATGGCGAAAGCCCCAGTTTTCGGAAGGTGGTAGTACCTTCGTGCGCGCGACATTCCTTTGCTAGAGTTTTCCATTATATAAGAGTAAGAATAACGCGTCCTTTTATGCGTTAACGAGAGGCCTCTCTTCATTTCCTTTACACGTACATACACGCGTGTAACTTTCTGTGCGAGCAACAGTGCTTAGGGTAGACTCGAGCGGGTTGCCCGGATTACCGGAAGGCTGTTCGAGATGGGGTCGGAGCCCGACAACGCCGAGGATGGAGTCATAGTCTCCCTCGCTCGAGGCGCTCGCACATAAAGAACAAGAGACAAAGAATACATCGCTACTGAAAGACAAAGTGAGGGAGGGAGAGACTGTGGATAAAAAGAAAACCGACGAAGAGGCATGGAGACCAGGGGGCATAGATATCTACAAAAGAACAAGAACAGAAAGAGAAAAGAAAGAAAATAAATACGGGAAGGGTAAATATAGGGGAGAGGGTTCGTCTTCGCTTTGCCGATGAAAGCGGAACTTTCCATCGCTCCTTATATAGCGGTTTTTCAATTTTTTGTTAATTGGGGAGATACCTTTGGGCGAGCAAAAAAATTGCCGATTTTCATGATTTTTTTGAGGATGTTGAGTCCCTATGAAACATGTTAATGTTAATTGTTCAATAAATAGCTTCTTAATCGTCATAAAATTTTTACACGACCTCCTGAATACTTCATGTAAAGACATACCAAATTTTCAGAATTCTATCATCATTACTTCAACCTCCTTAAGGGTTGAAATAAAAAATGATAAGAAAATTCTGAAAATTTGGTATGTTCTTGTATGAAGTGTTTAAGAGGTCGTGTCAAAATTTCACGACGATTAGGAAGCTCGTTGTTAAAAAATTAACATTTTGTTAAGAACAATTTTTAAAAGAAATAAAAAAAAATGTATCAATAAACTTTGTTTTGTTTCCGCTGCTTTCAGTATATTGTAGATATTAAAAAATTGAGAGTTCAAAAAAAAAACTTATTGCAAAGTTACATCAGTTTCCATAAAACAACATTTAATTTGTGAATGTTAATTGTTCAATAACGAGCTTCCTAATTGTCGTGAAATTTTTACACGACCTGTGAAATACTTCATACAAAAACATACCAAATTTTCAGAATTTTATCATCATTTGCGATTTGGGACTCAGCATCCTTAAAGGGAAGATTTCTTTACGGTTTTTGAATCTCGGGGTATGTTTTATTACTTCTTTTGGCTGTTGCAAGGTATTTAGTTCTTTATTCATTTTCAAAAATGGCGGAGGTATGGCACGGTCTTCTAAACTGACGTGATTCATAGCTGGATAACCAGTCAGACCATTTTGATGAAATTTGGTAGAAATCTTTCTAACCTTCTTGTCTAAAACATTACCCTAAATGTTGTTGAAAAAAAAAGATTTTTTCATTGCAAAATGTAGGCATTTTTTCCGGAAAATTTAATATTTTTTTGCAAATCATACCGTTCAATGGATTTTCAGCATTTCTCACCTTTTCTTAGTTCATATTCTGCCCACGAGTGTTAAGGAAGCTTTCCAGTGTGACAGCCCGAAAAATCGCTGTTTTTCGCGATTTTTTTTTTTAAAGAAAGAATAATCCAATCGGTCTGGTTTTTTTTTTGTATATTAATTGGGTATTGAAGAATACAAAACAATTTTTTAAAGATCGATTTATTTATTAATTAATATCTATAAAAATGATGAAACAATTGTTGCAGAAAATGCACTTGGATGTGGTGTCCACGTTGGGGGTCACAATTTTGATCTGAAACAAAAAACACAAAAAGATTATTGATCGGTATATAATTGGCTTTCGTGCTATGGAGGCTTTTTTTTTTTTTTTTTTTTTTGCAAAAATGGCGCTGGTTTGAACAAAAAGTATCGATTTTAGCATTTTTTTTGGCAGTTTTTTTTACAAAAAAATAGGAAGATGTCAAAAAAAGCTTCCATAGCACGATAAACAATGACGTTAAGAATATTGTGTAAAAAATTCAACTCGATAGCTTTAAAACTCTGCCCTCCAAGTTGGACACCGTTTTGAAAAATGCTGTTTCGAGAAAAACGCGTTCAAAGTTTCGCTGTAGCTGTAGCGCTCCGTTGCCTTCTTCCAAGAAATGCTTTTTTTACCGTAACCGAAATAATCTGAACTTTTTACAGTAACCGAAATAATCTACAGCTTTTTTTACAGTAACCGAAATAATCTGAATTTCGGCATGAAAATTTCAGGGAATATTCGGAAGAGTGTATATTATTCGATAAAGCAAAAAAAAAAAATCGATTTTTTGAAAATTTCACACTGGAAAGCTCCCTTAATGAAAGAAAGACCTTCGTTAGCGGTTTTTTTTCTTCAAATTGATCCCGCCGACGCTACCTGTCACGACTTCTGACAAAGTCCGTCGCAGCCCGTATAGAAGACCGTCCCATACCGCCGCCATGCTTAAAGATTAGTTGTGAAACTTAAAGAATACAATGTAACCGCTAAAAATAATAAAACATACCCTAAGTCTAAAAAATGATTGAGTAATCTTGCCTTAAAAAATAAATCATAAAAATCAGCAATTTTTTCAATGGCAAAATTGAATAAAATTGAATAAAATTGCTGACTCCCTTTCAATGGCAAAAAAACAGTAAATCGACAAACATTTCTCTATGTTACATACCTATCGTTATATATAGTGTCTCAAATGCACTTGACATTTAAATTTATTAATAAAAACGTGTTATTTATTTTTAAAGTACGAATATTAGGTACAAACATGGAGATTATGTGTGAAAGGCAATATTGGAAATTTCGTCAAAAAAGCGAACGTTTGCAAACAGGGACGAGGCGGCCGGTTATCGGATATCATGTTCCACACATAACCTCCATGTTTGCACCTTATATTAAGGATGTTGAGTCCCAAATCGCAAATGATGATAAAATTCTCAAAATTTGGTATGTTTTTGTATGAAGTATTTCAGAGGTCGTGTAAAAATTTCACGACAATTAGGAAGCTCGTTATTGAACAATTAACATTCACAAATTAAATGTTGTTTTATGGAAACTGATGTAACTTTGCAATAAGTTTTTTTTTTGACCTCTCAATTTTATAATATCTACAATATACTGAAAGCAACGGAAACAAAACGAAGTTTATTGATAATTTTTTTTATTTCTTTTAAAAATTGTTCTTAACAAAATGTTCATTTTTTAATAACGAGCTTCCTAATCGTCGTGAAATTTTAACACGACCTCTTAAATACTTCATACAAAAACGTACCAAATTTTCAGAATTTTCTTATCATTTTTTATTTCAACCCTTAAGGAGGTTGAAGCAATGATGATAGAATTCTGAAAATTTGGTATGTTTTTACATGAAGTATTCAGGAGGTCGTGTAAAAATTTCATGACGATTAAGAAGCTATTTATTGAACAATTAACATTAACATGTTTCATAGGGACTCAACATCCTTAAAACGAAAATATTCGTACTTTGGAAATAAATAATACGTTTTATTAATAAATTAAAATGTCAGGTCAATTTGGGGCACTCTGTAGTTGCAGGAGGAACGGTAGAGTCGAGTGTGTTTTGTTGGAATTCCCTACATATTGAGCTCTCCTCGCGTTTTCCCCTGCGGCTCTTTATGATTTTGCCTACGAGCAACCGGAAGGCTTCTCGATAGGTGAGATGCTATGCACGCGTAGCTATTTTTCTTCTCGACAAAACCTTCTCGTGCTTCGCCCCGACCTCATTTTCTTCGGTTTACCTAACGCGGTGTCCCGTGTAGAAACAGGGCTCGCATTCTTCGTCAAAGAATGCTCGCGTGCACTCTTTGGATAGTGTTTCACGAGCAACGGATGGCAGCAACTTACTAGCTGTCACTAGGGTTGGAATGACAGTATGGTGGGTCACTGAACAAATTATCGTAAGTTACCTGAAGGGCGATGCTAGCCTTGGGGCTATTCAGCCACACTGCGAACCCTCGTAATCTAGTCATGTCTGTCCGTCAGTGATAGCTACGGAGGCTAGTACAGTTTACCACCTATGTGTTGAAATTTGCGGCACTCGGGACAGACGCCATGTCAAGGGTGGCGATTAATTTGTCAATGCATCTTAGTATTCACAAATTTATAAAATAAGTACATCCGAGTAAAATTGTTGAGTTTACGCTAAAGTAATTAGGTTCGAGGCAAAAACATGTTAATGGTTTAAGTTTCAGCAGTTACTTACGTCTTCAAATATGATTTAAATCTGTATCTTTAATCTTTACCTTTAACCTTGATCTTTACCTTTATCGTTACCATAATCTTATCTTTTCGTTACTTATTCAACCTTGTTTATTTTCTTCAAAAGTTTTATGTCAAGAATTCTATCTCAATCTTCATCTTAATCTTTAATCTTAATTGTTATCGTTATCTCCA
This sequence comes from Ophion costatus, assembly GCA_951751655.1. Classification (NCBI taxonomy): domain Eukaryota; kingdom Metazoa; phylum Arthropoda; class Insecta; order Hymenoptera; family Ichneumonidae; genus Ophion; species Ophion costatus. Next base: position 29,998,865 of record OX632363.1, read on the forward strand.
TTTTATCTTTATCTTAACCCCAATTTTTACCTTCACCTTCATCTTATCTTTAATTCAACCTTTTTTTTACTTTCAACAAAAGTTTAATATAACAATTTTGATCTCAATCTTGATCTGCATCTTAATCTTTAATTTTAATTTTAATCGTTATGCTCGTGTGATCTTTGTATTTATTTTCAATTGAATCTATTTAAACTTGACTCCTTATCATTTGTAATTAAAGTGTAATAATAGAATTAGCTGTCGCATTCTCCGGACCATCAACCAAAGGAAAAGAGCCTCGCCGGCGATCTTTCCAGTTGCATTAGAAAGAAATCCTGCAGTTTTATCGCGAAGGCTGTTCATTGCGTTGTGGTGCTCGTCGCAAAATTGGCTGCACAGGAATTTTCGCAGCGCAGCTACAGCGTTGAGTACCGAGCTGTGACCGGCGGATGGACGGAGATTTCATGAGGATTTACGGATGTCAAGTGACTTTGCATCAACAAGGACAGAGACGTATACGCAACGTTCGTCGTGCACTCGTTCGTGATTCGTCGCGCGTTCGTTCCCGTCTGTCGTATGTCGTCTCGAGCATCGTCCATCGTCGGACTGAACAGTGATCCGTTTATGTTCGCACGAGAGGGGCCATAGGGGAGGGGAGTTTACCCCCGCAGCGTCGGTTTGATCGCGTCTCTAATAAAGCTAATTGGAAGACTACTCGGCGTCCAGGCCCGAGCCTCCCTTTGCCCTCGATACTCTCTTTTTAGTCGGCTCGTTCCTCCGTGGCGCCCTCTCACCTCGTAATCGTCGATTCAACGACAGCACTCTCCAATTTATCTGAGCATCGCTGTCCTCTTTCCCTGATTTGCCTCCCCCTCTCTGTCTCTCTCTCTTTCTCCCCTCTCACTCGCTCTCTCTATCTTTTTCTCTTTATCCCTCTCAATCTGTCCAAAGTCTTCCGTATCAGCGAATCGAAAAAAGAAACGAGTTGGCAAACTTTTTCGCACGCCGAGACCCTGAACACTCTCTCTCGACTTTCAAGAACCGACGGAACTTTCATTCTCCGTATATCTTTTCCCCTCAATACCAAACCCTTGAGATAACGTGGGATTAATCGATCCACCAGTTGGTCGGACGCTACCCTCCGTAACGTCCGTTCATGGACTGAAAATTATGAGCACGAGAGTACGAATCGACCAGCTGGAAGACTCTCGGGAGACAGAATTTCACGAAATTTCGTTCCCACTTAACTGACGTAAAACATGGTACCCTATACGCGATAACGTAAATAGGAATGTGGGAAAGTCCGACGAGAGGTTCATTAGATCAAGTGGACTCTTTTCGTCATCTTCATTTTTAGTGCGGTAGCTCGACATCCTTAATCCTGAGATTTTCAATTGATCAAGATGCACCTTACTTATATTGAGGGGGGAGATACCTTTAGGCGGGAAAAAATGCCGATTTTCATGGTTTTTTTGCAAAAGGAAAGCTATCTTCATCATTTTGAGACTGAGGGCATGTTTTATTAGTACTTTTGGCTGTTACATGGTTACAATCTTACTGTGTTGTACATTCTTATGTACATGTACATTGTTACTATGTACATGTTCATTAGGGTGATCGCAATTTAGGTCGAACTTGAATTTTCGAATTCCCCACGTAATAACACAATCAAGATACTTTAAAAAAAATTTGTGCAAAGTTTGAAGGCGTTAAAATTTTTTTTAATGGTGCCTGCAAGGAGTTGAATTTTAAATGACAAAACACATGTATTTTGCTGAGATATAACATATTTATTTCTCAAGCTCGTAATAGTGGTGAAAAAAATATAAAACTAGGCACACATATTGTACACATATTGATGTTCAAAACATAATTTTTACAGATGTTTGAAGTAATAATTTCCACAATTTCACGCTTTATGAAGACAGCCTCGATTTCATATTTCTAAAGATTTTTCGTGAATTATTGTTACTGCAAAAATCTGTAAAAATTATGTTTTGAACATCAATATGTGTACAATATGTGTGCCTAGTTTTAGATTTTTTTCACCACTATTACGGGTTTAAGAAATAAATATGTTTTATTTCAGCGAAATACATGTGTTTTGTCATTTAAAATTCAACTCCTTGCAGGCACCATTAAAAAAAATTTTAACGCCTTCAAACTTTGCACACATTTAAAAAAAAATATCTTGATTATGATTTTACGTGGGGAATTCGAAAATTCAAGTTCGACCTAAATTGCGGTCATCCTAATGTACATGTACTTACCAGGTGTAGAAGTATAAAACCGGAATTTCCCTATAGATGGTGCTAGCCATCAGTTTAGGGACCGTAGGACCGCTTCTGCAGCGCCATCATCTCCCTCCAACAGCTGACGAAGATGTTCAACACACAACAACCCAAGTTCCCTACACAGGTATATTTTTCTATAACCTTAAGCATGTCGAGTTTTGTGCCTACGAACTACGATTTGCGGACAGCATTGGTTTTCTGTTATCATTTGATGATAACTGCTGCAGAATCGCATCGAATGCTTGTCGAAACTTACGGTGAACATCCTCTTGGTAAAACACAGTGTTTCGAGTGGTAAAAAAATTCAAAAGTGGTGATTTTGACGTGATAAACGAAGAGCGTGGGAAACCACCGAAAAAGTTCGCAGACAACGAATCGCAAGTCTTATTGGACGAAAATGATACTCAAAGTCAACAAGAACTCGCGGATCAATTGAATGTGACACAGAAAGCCGTCTCCATTCGTTTTTATCATTTTCAAACAACAGGCGTGTAATTTTTACAAAAAAAATCCGGTTTCATACATCTACATCTGGCATGTACATTTGTTCTGTGTTGAACTGTTATGCTATATTGATCAAATAGTGGTACTAAACTATGTATGCGTTACAGTAAAAAGGCGTTTTCTCTAGTAGAAGCTAGTTCTGACTCAATGTTTTCGTTTGGAGTTTTTCCTATGGAAAACAAGTACTGGTGAATAAATTTGAATGTTGGTTAAAACTCGTCTCAACTAGGAAAAATCAGTACTCAGGCCCAAACAAATATGTCTCAAACCACAAAATTCCTGATTTTTATGATTTTGTTTTGAAGTAGAGTTTTTTTTCGCCATTTTTCAGCCTTAGAGCATATTTTATTACTACTTTTGGGTGTCACATGGCATTTCTTTTTATTAATCATTAAAAATGGCGGAGGTATAGCACGGCCTTCTAAACGAGTTGCGGCGGATGTTGTCAGACGGCGTGACATGTACCGTCGGTGGGATTGATCTGAGACAGAAACAAACGAAGACTTTTCTTTCATTAACACTCGTACACAGACTATAAACCAAGAAAAAGTGAGAAATATTGAACATCCGTGAAATGGTACGCTTTGAAACAAAAACATTGAGTTGTACGAAACGGATTGCTACATTTTGCAATAAGAGTACTTTTTTTATTTTTAAAAACGTTTAGAGCCATGTTTTAGAGAATAAGGTTAGAAAGATTTATACAAAATTTCATCAGAATCGGTCGATTAGTTTGTTTGGGTTTCTTCTTCAGCTGTAGAAATCAGCCGATTAGTTTTTTAGTTTCATCGAGCCCTGCCGATGTGCAGCATCGTTGATTTTTCGTGTCTAGCCGTGTTTAGTGCAATGCCTGGATAGGTGACCGTTTAGTCATGAAGGCAGTCTCTCTGAGTTTCTACTGATAATTCAATTATATATATTTATACATATGTCTAGGCATAAATATACCGAAATTTTACAGTCTAAATTGGTGCTCCTGCTTTCCACGGATGCATGTTGATTTGACGATCTGCGAGTCCGTTCTCTTGCATTTTTTCGTCCTCTACCAGTAAGCTGCCGCAGACACGAGATTACTTCATTACAGCTGACGAAAATGTACTTTTTTTCCGCCTCTCGTGGCGAAATTTTTGGCGATCTTTTTATCACCCGTAATTGTTTAAAATCTTGCAGAGAAAATCACGTACACGTTCATCGTGATTGAGTTAATTTGCTCGCTCTCGTCATTTCGCGAGAGCGTGGATAACGGCACCGAACGCCTTAATTGCCGCGCGAAGCAAAAGACGCGCTTTCGGTGGCCAGAAGCACAAGTACGAAAAATAAGTCTCGAGCGATCAGTCTTGAGGGCAGATCATAGAGGCGGCAAGTACTTGCAGAGTGAATGGAAAAAAAATATTCCACGGACGTTTAAGGGGTTGAGATAAGCTTGAAATGTTGGAAATACGATTTTTTCACCTAGTTTTAGAGCTTGGGGTTTTAATTTTGATTTGCAATAAGGATTTTGTAAAAATTCCAAAAATTGACCGAGTTGTGACGATTTTTGGGAAAGGCTGGATCGCTCACTACCGGCCCGCTGCGGTTTACTTTATTTTCTTTTACGTTTTTCTCGAAACTGTGTTTTATGAAACGACGTAAGTCGTATTTCAAAATCCATCAGTCCGATCAACTCCACATTCGGACAGAGCATAGTTTATAACATTTTATATCGTATGGCTAGATTCAAAAAAAATTCTATGTATGTTGATAACAAATGTTTCAAGTTGTTATTATGGTCGAAAAACGAACTTTTTTTTCTAGGCCTTGCCGAATTCGTCGTTTTTGAAATTTCACAGAACTATATAGAACATAGTTCAAAACATTTTCTATCGTACGACCGGATGATTTCTTTAATATATGTATCCATTTGTTAATAGCAAATGTTTCAAGGCGTTTTTGGATCGAAAGTTGAACGTATTTGTTCTACGCCTTGCCAGATTCGTCATTTTCAAAATATCAAACAACTACATGCAATATAGTTTATAACATTTTCTATCGTATGGCCGGAAGATTTTTCGACATGTTTATCCATTTCTCTGAAACTCACCGCAAGTGAGTTGCGGCGAGAATATCGAGTACTTTGCGATGAGATTAAAATTTTGAAAAAATCAACTACGTTAAAGATGCTAGGAACATTCATTTCCGGTAACAGTAATGCAAACATTGCAGTTGATCTATTCCTCAGTAACAAATTATTCAAATTGTCTTTTTGTCCGAAAATCGAACGTTTTTCTTTCTAAAATTTGCTATATTTGTAATTTTGGAAATCTCAAAGAGATATCTAGCAGTACGAAAGTTTTATTATTATAGCAAAAGTACATTACTTTATTTTTCATTTCAGACCACCCTAGTAGCCTGGACCTTACTTTCTTTCCATAATGATAACTTCAATGTTTACCAATATTTTTCAACAAAAAAAAACCTCAAACTTGGCATGACTATGCATTATCTATGTGTAAAATCTCGACCGCGTCATCTCAATGCTCCCATCATAAAAAAAATACTGTTTGGCAAGTCTTGTGCCAAAAGTGGCGAAATATTGTAATCGCTCGCGCATATCGTATGTATGATAATTTACGTTCCCGTTTTTTAATTCATTTAACGCACTGGTCTCTCGAGTCAACGTGAAAATGTTGTTCTCCTTAGTCATATATTTCTTGCTCCCGCTTCCCTGCCGTTTCGGGGTCGTCGCATGTATTATTCTTGCGACATATTCACGTCAAGAGTCTCATCGAGGATTGGCCAACGCTGGCAAAAAGGCAATCCTCGTATATATATAAGTTGACTCTCGCAAGAAAGAGCGAGGCCAAAGGTAGAGGAATTTCTCACGTCGTGCATTGCTGCGCCGCACAAAAGACACGTTTCTGCCAGTGAGCAATAAGCAACTTGCGCGTCCTCCTCCAACCCTATTTGCAACTGGAGGTCTGTTTCGCACAATTCTAATCCACTTCGAGGCCAACGGGCTCGAACTGCCATCGACTGTGAGTGCATTTCCTCGTACGGTAATTGGCCAAATTCTCGCTGCGTTTCTGACGCACTAACACGATGACTGCGTTCTCCTCTTCTTGCTCGCTTTTCGTCTCGCACATTCTTCCTCTCTCTCTCTCTCTCTCTCTCTCTCTCTCTCTATTCTCCGTTGGGTGGCAGGTTCCATTTGCAACATCAAACGAATCAGTTAAAAAGTTCTGGGGTTACCAAATTGGGGCTCTTTCGTAATTGTCCATATCGAAGAAGTAACACTAATATTCGATGCTGTTAAATTTGATTTTATTATTTTTAATTATCGGCGTACTTCCTTTGAAGGCTGTTTTTTCGACTTAATTTATATATGTATATATATATATATATATATATATATATATATATCTGTTATATACTGTTCACCAAAATTTTTTCACCGATTTTGTGCTCTCATTGTATCGATCGATATTACTTAATTTTTCAATTTGCAGTTCTAGCAGGTTGACGTATCAATTTTATCATCAAAATAAAATTAAAACATAGAAAAAATCGATGTTTTCCCTGGAGCCAAAGCAAAAATGGTTGGAATATGAAAAACGATCGCGAGTGTCATATTAAATTTTGTTTTGCAGCTTCCATTGTATGGGGTCCTTCCCCTATTACTTTCCCCACCATATTCCACTTCACGTCGCCTATCGCGAGTCCTATATGTCGATACTAAAATGTGGCAACAGTCATTGTTAGCGCAATCTCTAGTTTTTAATTCACTTTTCCACTAATTAAATTAACGGAATAGTCACGAAATGTGCCCAAATATCAACGAACATGATTTCCATCAGAAAAATGAATTAATCGACTTTTTAGGTTGAATCAGAGTGCACGGTTTGCATCACCGTGGCTCGACCATACAGCCCGCGTTTGCCCCAGTGCAATACAAAATTCATTCCGGAGTTTTTACAGAGTCTCAATCTTGTAATATTTTTTAAACACATTTTGTAGTTATTCTTTTCAATCCAGCCCGTGAAAACCTACAATCTTAAGAAAAAAACGTCAAATCTTCTCATGATTTTTTAATATAAATTTTTAACCGTATAAAAACAAGTAAAAAGTAAAAACAAACAAAAAATGCGTACATAAAAATAAATAAAAACTAGCACGTCAGTTTTTGTTGATTTTTTCGCCTGCTCCCACTGTTTTCGCCGCGGCATTGACGAAGACACATCGATTTCTCCCGCATTACCCTAATCTGTGCATTATCTCACCTGCGAGAGTTTCAAGCTCGAGCGAGGCGATTACGGCTTTGAACGTCGTTTCTCGTATGAATACAATATCCCAAGGAAGCCCCGGCGCGTCGATTTGAAAATTCCATCACTTCGAATATTTGTCTTTTTTTCATTCCGTTCAATTCTAGCGATAAGTCTCGAACGGATTTCCACAATAACTGGGTAAGCCCGAGCGAAGACGCTCGGTTGCCGCCGTGAGATTCACGAGGTGACGGAAAAGCTCGGATAATTCGTTTCTCGATGGTCCTTATCCGCCTGATCGGAGAGAACCCACGATCGAGGGGCGAGCGCGGAGCCGGAGGGAGACAGAAAGAAGCGAATAGCTTGGAATTCCAGAAGGCGCGCAAGACTCCCCTCGAGTCGTTGGCTTGTTTGATCAGCGACGCGCCACCGCAACCACTATCATTCGGGGACATTGTATATAAGTGTCTGGAGGGAAGACCAACATCGAAGGGATGTATAGGACGAGTCGCGAATAGTCCAACTGTACATAGTCCTACAACCGAAGTAAACGCAATTTACTACTTCGCACTTCGTTCAGCAACCGTTTCCTGTCCCCCCTTCTCTCTCTCTCTCCTCCCCCTCCATTTCCCACCCCGCAGGTTTCTCGTTTCCCGACGCCGTTTCTACTTCGATAAGATGCCAATATCGGATAGTCCTCTTGGCTTCGGGGATTGTCGACCAAGTTCTCAATTTTCTTCACCTGTTTACTCGGCTCTCCATTCCCCCTCTCCCGTCTCTGTACTTTTCGTTCACTTGTTTCTTGTTTTGTTTTTCTTCGACCCTTTTTCGAGTGCTTTACGGCTCATTCCCAATGAATTTCAAGTGCTTCCTCACGTATACAGGCTGGAGGTCTCCGCGTCCCGCGAGAGCTTCGGCTCTTGTCAGAACCCTTCGAGTGCTTTTTGCACCCGTAACTAGTCGACGCGGAATCGCCACACCGGTAGTGGTGGCGACTATCCTTCTCGCACCGTTGTACACATTTGTTCCGCGAACTCTCTCCTCGTAAAACCATCGCGGTATATGAGTAGATATATATATATATATATATATATACACACTCAAGGACCGCGATGGTTTTACGATTTTTTTCTGATAAGAGTATTGAGATGACGAGATCGGAATTTTAGACACAGATGAAACGTAGTCTTGCCTCGTTGAGGTTTTTTTTTAATTGAAAAACATTGGTAAACAACGAAGTTATTATATTTTAAAGAAAGTGCCGCTGTTGCTGCTTTTCAATCGGTGGAGGTGGCTGTCGCTACTAGGATGATCTGAAAGGAAAAAGGTACTTTTAGTTCGAAGATTAGACCTTTGGATGATCGGATGATCTTTTTTATTTTGAAAATTGGGAAAGTAGGAAAAAGTACGATATTCGACAGAGAAAAACAACTATGAGGCATTATTGCAACTATTACAGCTATGTGGTTCACCGGTTTCGTGAGTCCAGAGAAGTGAACACGATTATTAAAAAACATGGTTTTTGGGAAAATCATTTTGAATCCATTTTTTTCTCAAAAAAGATCGGTCTTAAGTGGTTTACAAAAACGAGAATTATTGAGGAATCGTAAAGTCGTATGTACTTGTTTGGAGAATCTATACGTATAAGTACGTAAATAGCTACAGTTCAAATTTCAAGTCGATCGGATGGAAACTGCCCGAACCACGGGTTTTGCTGATTTCAAAAACATGATTTTGAGAAAAATGCGCTTAAAGTTTCGAAACTTATTTAGGAGCTATCGTTCACACGACGGAATGAAGCTCTCATTTTAGTTCTGCGTGTACCCACCCCGGCATTTTGATAGTAGGTCTTCAATTATAGGTCGTTGTAGATTTTTTGTACAACTGGACTAAACGATTTAAGTTGCTACTTTCATCGTCTAGACTGTTACGTGCGTTTCGGAGCGTTCGGAGGTGCTTCGAGAAATGGGGTGCTAAAAATTTGTGACATTTTTTTTCGCGTATAATTTCTTTCGTCTATTATCTTGGGATGTTTATACATCTTCTAAGCCAATAAAAAACGGTCAACATTTTTTTTCTACTCCGACGTAAGGCCTGGATTATTTGCTTTTGAAGAATGAAACTTTTTTTCTATATCATCTGGTCATACGATAGAATATGTCACAAACTATGCTCTGTCCGAATTCGCACTGACTCAGACAAATGGATTTTGAGATACGACTCATATCGTCTTATAAAACATAGTTGAAAAAAAATCAACAAAGAAAAAGGGTCAATCAGGAGGGTTAGCTTAGCGGGCAATCTGATTCTTCACCAAAATCGTCCTAACTCGGTCAATTTTTAGAATCACTACGAAACATATGTTGCAAGTCAAAGTTGAGAGGGGAGATACCTTTAGATAAGGAAAAGATTAGGTAAACTTAAAGTTTTTTTTTTTGAAGGAAATATTACTTCACTTTTTCTGAGGCTCAGGGTATGTTTTATACTATTTTTTGCTATTATATGCTATTTTTTTTTATTAATCTTAAAAAATGGCGAAAGTATAGCACGGTTTTCTAAGCTGCATTTTCAAAACTGGCGTGACGCATAGATAAAAAACTAATCGCGGAATCCTGATAAAATTTCGTATACATGTTTTTAACCTCACTGTCTACACGATAACGGTAAAGGTTTTTGAAAATTGAAAAAGTATTTTTCATTGCAAAATGTAGACATTTTTGTTTGGAAAATTCAATGTATGTTTGTAAGAGTATCATTTCATCGATTTTCGGCAATTCTCACTTTTTCTTGGTTCATATTCTGCGTATGAGTGTTAGTAAAATAAATATCTTCATTGCTTTCTCTTTAGATCGATCCCACCGATGCTAAGTGTCACGCTGTCTGTCGACATCCGTCGCAACCTGTTTAGAAGACCGTGCCATACCTTCGCCATTTTTTGAGGAATAATCTAATAATACCATGTAACAGCCGAAAGTAGTAATAAAACATACCCTAACTTCCAAAAATGGTAAAACAATCTTTCCTTAAAAAAAAAATCATGAAAATCCGCAGTTTGTAAGAAAAAACTGCGGATTTTCAGGATTTTTTTTTCTAAAGGTATCTTCCCGCTTAAGACCCTAGGCTATGAACCTATGCAATAAAAACTGATAATCTCTAAATTTCATGCCAACCCTTTCAAACCGGCAGTACTTAAGGACGTATTACCCGTACATTGTGAGTTATTACCTCCCCGAAAGTGAGTTTCGGTGAGAATTTTGCCTACTTTGGGATGAGTTTAAAACTTTAAAAAATCAACCACATTGAAGATGCTAAGGACATTAATTTCCGGTAATAATAATGCAAAAAAGTGATAAGTAAATTGTTGCAAAAAAATCGTTCAACAAATGTACGATAAACTCCTTTTATTTATATTATAAAATGAATTCGTAGATTTTTCTGAGTAGGTATGATTTTTTTTAGAATTCCCTTTCTATTTTCATTTTATTTCATTTTTAATATGAAAAATGGATGAAGGCTCTCAAATTTTCAATAATAAATTTTCAATGTTTTCAGAGCAATGTTAAGTGTCCGGGGTATTGAACGAACAGTGTCATAGGTACGGCCACTGAAAAATTCCAAAAACGGGATTTTCGAAATGGAGAGGAAATGCTTCGAAAAATCATATGTATTCAGAAAAATATCAGAATTCATTTAATGTCACAAAAAATCAAGTTCACCGGAGATGTTGTGAACAAATTTTTGTGTAAACAATTTATTTATCCATTTTTGGCATTCTTATTATTGAAAACCAATGTTCTTACAATTAGCATCTTCAATACGGTTGATTTTTTTTTCAGATTTTGGTACCGAACGCACGGGCAATACATCCTTAAGGGGGAATATACCTTTGCGAGGGCAAAATCAAGGATCATTTTTGAAAAATTATTTAGGAAAAACAAAACAATACTTTTAAATTCGGTTTTTTATGCACGTTAGTACAGGTTTTAAAGTAGAAGAACAGTTTTTTAAAAATCATTGTGAAACAAAATTACTTTACACGCGTTTTTCTCGAAACCATATTTTTAGACACGGGCGTATGCGTAGCGCCTCAAGTTTTCAATCGATTGACTTGACATTTTAACTGTAGCCTCTTGGTAAAATTTTCTAGTCCAGTACGTAGGATTTTTTCGATAAGTTGAAATTTAAAAATGTTATGATCGAGATTCGACCGATTTTTTTCACGTTTTTTTTTCATATTGACGACATTTTTTTTAAATCACTATTTTGAAAAACCCCTACGTACTGGACTAGTTTTTTATATCGACTTTGAAAGTATTTTTCGTTTTTTTTTCTAGCTTGAAAATTATGACCTGTGTGAATACGCCCGTGGAGGACTATGAAAAAAGGCGTTTTCTTTTATCGACTACAACGCCGCCATTCCGTTTCAAAATAATGTAAAAAAAAAATTCTTTTACTTTAAGACTTGCACTAACATGTATAAAAAACCGAATGTAAAAATATGTTTTGTTTTTCTTAAATGAATTGTCAAAAATGACCCTTGATTTTGCCCTCACAAAGGTATATTCCCCTTCAATCCACCAATGCGAGACCGCTGACAGCTGCGTCCTTCGAGTACTACCCCAATACTCATACCCCAAAGGTTTTGGAGTACACTCATCCAATCCAGTCCAGCAGGTCAATGCGAATAGATTCCCAAGTCTATAAGTCCAACATATACGTAACAAGCAGCGCAATATTTCAGGGAAAACAACTTCCTCCAAATATGCCAGCTGGAAGCACCTCAGCGTGCCCTTCAGTACGATTGACACTTTCCTTTTAGTGGCCCTCGATACCCCTAGAACGCCCTCGCAACTCCAAGCCTATTTAAGAAGGAATGATACCTTATCGCGGTCGGTATGGTAGAACGATTATAGATTCCCACGAATCTCTAAAACGGCTCTTCAGATCCCGTCGAAACTTTGCCAAACGACGTCAAATAGGTAGATGAATGGCTCTCTTCTTCTCAAATTTTCTTCTTTTAAGAAAATGAATGTAGATTGGCTTATGATAACCCAATCTACATTTTTTTCTCAAATTCGGAAAATTTGAGGAGAAGACAGCCGTTCGTCTATCTATTTGACGTCGTTTGGCAAAGTTTCGACGGGATCTGAAGAGCCGTTTCAGAGATTCGTGGGAATCTATAATCGTTCTACCATACCGACCGCGATAAGGTATCATTTCCTCTTAACGCAAGCATTCATTTCAACAAAATAAATACAATTTTTTTTCACGTCACTTTACAAGATGCTAAATTATGCCGGTCTTGCGACATCTAACGCGAAAGACGTTTGACGAGGCAGTAGCGTGGCAAACGATCTGGCTAATATGCATGCCCGAGTGGAGGATATTTATCGTCAGCAGTATCAACACGTCGTAGCGACGATGAAGAAGAGCGAGTCGCCGAGACGAGCGTTCCCGGTGTCGTTGGACTCTGTTAGCCTTGACACGTTGGTGCAACACGTTCGCGTTCTCACCACGAGCGTATGTGGCTGATTGTGGTTCGAGAGTGAAACCAAGTGGAGAAAGGAAGCCGGCCGGTGGTGGCGGTCAGATGTAAAGGAGTAGTGAAAAGAGTAGGGCCCGGACGAGCAGGTGCTTCGATCGTAAGCGGCCGAACAAGCTGATGGACAGCAGCGCTTGCGCACTCCAATACAGCCTCACCGATGAATTATGAAGGATCCCCTTTTCATTTTTTGCTTTTACAAATACGTCCGTGGAAAGTTCAGCTTGGAAGTTTCCACGTGTACCTGGATGACACGTTCGAGGAAAAAAAAAATGTATGCAATTCAGCAGAGTTTCTCCTGACAACTTCTTGATTGATCTTCTATTGGACATACGTATTCTGGGAGCTTCCATTCATTTTCATCATTTATTTGGACATCAAAGTGCAGTGTCGATATATGAAATAAACGCAAATCAAACGGTTTATAAAAAAAACAATATTTTTTCGTATATTTTTCTTTTTTCGGAGATTGTTTCAAAAGCCTACAGTTAGGTGAAATTTTTTAATTGATTTTTGGTTTTCAGCGGATTCTCAAATATAGCACTTCGAAAATATTCTCTGAAAACGTTAAGTCGATCCGTTCGAAATTGAGGAAGTTACGGGCGTTTATAGGTAGGTTTTACGTTTCGAAAAGCAGTGCTCTAACGAAGGCACTTTTTTCGATGCATCGTTATTTTTTTTATCAATGAAAATATAGAGCCTTTTTCACCGAAAACCGATACTTTCACTCTGGACTACGGCCATATTTTTTTTCAAAATCGATATTTTATTCAATTCTTCGTCCAAGCACGAGATCATTTCATACCAAAAATAAATGTGTTTGTTTTATTTTTATTTTTGATCTTTTGTTTTCGCGTGGCAGTGGTCACCGCGAAGGACGTTTTTGAAACGCAAACCATTGTATCTATCACATTTATAACTATTTCTCGATGCAAACATTGTAAAAGATACTCAAAACCATGCTCTTTGCAGTAAAAAAAACAAAATTTGGAAACCTGTACACGTTTTCCCAGAAAACATTCACGAAAATTTCTCTTTTTCCGGCCACGAGGTAGGCATAACGCCTTAGACAGCAATTTATGCCAGTACTTTTTAAACCCCGTATAGATCGGTTAAACGTGCGACCGTCTTTAATTTATTGATAACGCGATATCACAAACTGAGAGACCATGATACTTTCGACAAACGCCCGTACAAAAAGACTGCATGGTGAAAGTAACCGGAAATTGTGGTAATAATACCAAAATAATAATAAAGCAACGAGAACAACAGTCGATAGTTATTATGAAAACAATAGTTAACAATCTATGGTAGAAATTAAATAACGATAATGGACTTATAGTAAGTGACAAAAATATGTAGATAAGCATAAATAACAAAATGAATAAGCAAACAGTTAAAGTAAACAAATTACCAGGGAAATCTATCAATAAATAAATGAAGAAATCAATAAATACTGGCAGGGAAATCTCAACAAGGCTGACGCAGCTGAACTCAGATGTCCTACCTATAAACAAGATCCGGCTATTTGATCACACCATCTTTTATCATGGGCGTTCGTTGTAACTACCATGTACAAGCTTCCTACTGTCCGTCCTCAATCCTCCGCTGTACCTGTTATATATCACCAACAGTAAAATGAGTTTCGCAAAACTTGAAAAAAAAGTACACATAAAATGGTTGGGCTGGAATATCTGCTCAAGCATTACGGAGACTATAGCGCGGGGTAATGGGAGACGATAAATTATACGGCACTTGGACGGATTCGTGCGTAATCCGGCAAAGGCTACCGTCCTGCAATTCCAAGTCTCGCTTTGAAGGAGATCGCCCTGTCTCTCCCTATCTCTCTCGCGAGTATAAATCGATAAACCCGCCACCTGAAATGTCTCGTTAAAGCGGAGATATCGAGACCGGAAAACACACCGGGGGTAGTGTGCTCACGATGCAGGAATTGGACGATCAAAGAGCCGATGTTCCCACGCAGCAGTTACGTCCACTCCCTTTTCGATGAGGGTTGATGAAACCGAATTGACTCGAAACAAATAGAATTAAGCGAATCCGTGCAAAGGCCGAAATATCCGTAGCAATTGGCAATTGGTAACGGATGGTCCTTTTTTTCGGCCAAGGTAGCCCTTCGCAATGGGAAAGAGGCTTTGATACCGTAGAGAAGAGAAGTCAGATGCGGACTATGCCTAGGGTGGGTGCCTGAAGGTACTTGCCTCCAGGCAGTTGCTTGTCGATTTCCCGTTGAAGCTGTGACGACCCAAGTTCGTTGATGACTAGTCGTTGAAAGTAAGGATGAGTGACGCATAGCGTTCTATCCAATTTGATCATACGAATTGAGTTTGGACGGAAGTATATACTTTCACACGACGCAGGATCTGACTATGGTGATGAATGAAATTTCTGCGTTGGTGATCAGCCCGGCGACGGATTGATGCCTGACTACTGTCCACCCAGGTGGACAGTAGTCAGGTGGTCATTCGGTGACTTTTCACATGTCTGAATGACGGGTTTTGATGCAAGTCTCTCGTCCCAGGATTTAGCAATGGGTGACTCGGTAGTAGGCGGTCCTTCGTCGCGAAATTCGGCAGCAGATGGCACATTTGCAGTTGGGCAAGCCGCCAGTGTGTTTGTGGAATATAAGATCCAGACCTAGGAGCTAGGCTTTTGATTGGCATTTTCGATTGTAGACTGACAACGCCAAACAACGTATGTCTTTGTGCAGGACTTTTCTTGGAAAAGCCCGCTGGTCCTTATTGGTAGTTAGCTTTGGTGATGGCGGCGATGAGGGACGGCGTTTCCCGAGCTCGCATACTCAAAGGCTATTGGATCCCGTGATTGGTTCGGTGGCTGCTGCGTATCGCGATGACTAAGTACAGGTATTCGAACATCAGATCTTGCATATATTGATCCGACATTCTCCTTTTCCAGCAGAGGTAGACATTGGACCATTCAGGTGAGGTTTTACTTTTTATAAGGATTTGGGTATCGGTACATTGATGCTTAAGGGGTGCTGAGTTGTAAAAGACAAAAAATCAGTTTTTTCGTCTTTGCCAGAGTATCCATGATGGTGCGGCATTGTAAACTCTGTAATTTGTGGCCTGCATCTTCCTGATAAACACTCTAAAACCAAATAAATAATGAGTCTTTGCAATCTTTGAAAATACAGAACTTTCTATACTTATCCAAATATGTACTAAAAATTGAATCAAAACATTCGTTAAAAACTACAAAACATTTACTTTTTTAAACTAAGAAATAATTATGATATATTTAAATATTAGTACAATAATATAATAAATAATATAATAAAATAAATATTATATATTTAGGTACACAAAACAATTTTTTAAATATTAATTTATTAACCAAATGGCGGAGCTGTGACAGAGTGTTACAGGCAGGTTGCCGAGGGAGTTGCGAATCGGCGTGCAGTCTAGCATCCCGTAGATGTTGGTTTCCAAAAAAATTCAATTTTTTTCATTTCGAACATGCATCGTTTCTATTTGACGGTAATTAAAATGAAGAAAATGTAAACTTCAGACCATGGGACGCATTTACAAAAAGAAAATCATTTCACGCAAAATTTCTGTAAAATTTGGATAAAAGGAAAGTTGTTTTTTTTTAAATTTTGTCAAAAACAATTCTCGTCAAGTAAAGGATAGCAATATAATCAATATTTGTACCAACGTTCAACTCAATCGGCTAATTGTTTTGAGTCCTCCACGCCAATTTCGAAAATGCAGTTTTGGAAAGTTGGACGTTTGAAGTTTTCATAGAATTTAAATTAAATTGCACTAGGTACTTGTGGTAACTCATTACTTGAGTAATAATACAAAGTAATTGAATGATCAATTACAGCAAGAATTAGGAATAAGAAATAAGAAAGAAAAATGAAAGAAATAAGAAATAAGAAAGTTGAAGAAGCGGTATTCTAGAAGTATAGAAGTAGAAGGAGATTATGTAGAAATGTATATGCAAAAAAAATTGTTTTTAAAACAAGCTTTTATTTGATGTACTAAAAAGTAGTAAATAATTTTTTTTTACCATGTAACCTTTATGTAACCATAAATAAAGGCTGGTGTCGCTCAACTTTTTAAATGTTTAATAAATTCAATCAATTCATTTTGATTAACCGTATTTAATTTGGTACGACAGTAATTAGAGAAATTATAATCACACGTTTATACTCGGTTTCAGGATTTTCCTTTAGAAAATCTAAGCTTGTTTTACAGTGAATTAAATGCCGTTGAAATCTTAACGGATTTATGTAAATTAAAGATTATATGTCTCGATTTGGAGCGCCCCAAGTTTTTATTTATAGTCATATATAGATGACTTGGTAAAAAAAAATTTTCCTTTTAATACATTAAATAAAAGCTTCTTTTGAAAACAATTGTTTACATATAAATTATTTTACACTTTTTAGTGTTCAATTAATTCTACTAGGGCTGTGGAATTTTTGCAAAGAGGGATTAATCCTTCCAGACGAATCAGTGTTATTATTGGTTGATTGTCAGAAGAAATCCTGGAGAAGTGTCATAGTTGGCATGTATCATAGACGTTGGCTCACCACCTATTGGACCTTACCTTCCAATCTATCTTACCTATTGAACCCCTTTAACGATTGTGCGATCCGAGAGCACTAAGGGTCAATTCATATGTTGAATTGACTTTCATACGTTGGAGTTGGAATTGGAATTCATATGGTAAATTTAACTTTCCATGTATGATCACCTCTTAGACGCATGTTTGCAAAATTTCAGAACTTAATTTAACGTATGAAATTGTGATTCACTCATAAAAATAAATTACACATCTATTTAGTATGGATATAAAGCTGTTAGAAAATATATTTTTTTTTCGATGTGCAAAATGGCCGGCTGACTACTCGAAACTTCTTGAAACAGATTTTTTTCAATTGGCGTGACAAATAACTTCAACAATTTTCACTCGATTTACTTCAAATTTGAAAGTTATGTTCCTAATCGCATTTCGCAGAAAAGGACGTACGGAATTTCTGATTAATCGAAAACTTTTCATTTTATGAGCAGTTTATGAGCAGTTATAACAACATTTTTCACTGAAAATTCATACTTAATTAAAAAAAAAGATACCTAAAGAAAATATTAGTAGTCGGCCACTTTGTACGTGGACAAAAAAATCTAACAGCTTGATATTCATACTAAATAGATGTGTAATTAATTTTATGAGTGAACGACTTTTTCGTGCGAAAAAAATTGTTAAATTCGCACATGATTTTATACTCGTTACTGTGGCCTAAGGCCTTAAGAAGTCGGGAAGTGGGTGGAATATCGATTTTCCGTTTGGCATCTCCCACTACGTGAAGTTAAACAAAACCTTGCAAAAGTTAGATAGTTTTGTTTGACTTTTCATATATTTTGATATCGTTTCCAAGAACTTTTTCATTCACCCTCGTACCTATATCCCGCCTTAAGTCTTGCGCCTCGCAGGGTGGTTGCTGCGAATTGCAAAGAAAACCCTGCAAGGGTCTCTAAAATTCGCCAGCAATTCACTATCCCATTATCACAACGATGAAGCCTAATTCGTCGGTCATCGAGTTTTTTGGGAACCCTTCTTTACGAAAACACCGATGAAAGGTACCAGATACGAAGCACCGTTGCTCAATAAACTCGCGATAATGTTTCGTTCGATGCAAAAATGATTCATTACTCTTTACGCGGCCGAGTCGCGACCTCCGACCGATGGAGCGAGTCTGGAAATATTAATTACTAAACGTGTCCGTGCAATTGTAAAGTCCGTGGGCTCGCGTTTGAGTGTGCCTATCGTGCACCCGCGGACAATGAGACTATTAATCGCTCGAGAATACAATGAATTATTGGTTGCCCGGAGGAGAAGAAAGGGCGACTCGCGAGCCGAAGAAAGAGCGGAAGGGAAAGGGTGAAGGAAAGAAAAAAGGGATAGAAAGAGAGAGAGAGAGAGAGAGAGAGAGAGAGAGAGAGAGAGAGAGAGAGAGAGAGAGAGAGAGAGAGAGAGAGAGAGAGGGAGAGAGAGAGAGAGAGAGGTTTGGAAAAAACGGGGTGGATTTCTCTCTCTCCCTCCCTCCTTCTCTCTCTCTCTCTTTCTCGCTCTCTGCCTACGTGCTGCTCGAAAATCTACGGATCCAGCAGCCGGCCGAGCAATTAGCGGCTTAGCATACAATGGAAGAGTTGCGTGCAATCGACCAGCACGTTTCGCTCACTCATTCCTTCGTCTCCGAAACCAGCACAGGACATATATATATATATATATATATATATATATATATATATAAGGACGGCCTCCTTTACCGCAACGGGTCCTCGTAATTAGGAGCCTTAAAGCGGATGGAACAACATGTGTATGCATGTATATGAGAGATGTTTTAATCCCGAGTTGAGATCCCTGGCGTGTGTATAAACACACTGTCTGTCCCTAAACACGATATATATATATATATATATATATATACAGGGTGTCCTGTTATGAATGGATAATCCTGCAACTGTTGATAGGTCAGATCATGTCCTACTGGATGCTGGAATTTCAGTTTAGTAAAATTCTCACAAAATTACCCGATTAAAAGAAAAATACTCTTGGTGATTTGTTCTATGTAGCAAAGTCTTATTTTTTAACCTTAAATATTAGAGAAACTTTATCGGAAATGATCTTATGCACAATTTTCATGCAACCCAATTCAAACATCTGACTTTGATAGCCTGCGGTGTAAAAAAAAAGTACTACGCATATCGTGCCAATTACTTTAAAAAGTTGCTTTGTTATTGTCGATTCGTGTCATTTGTATAAATGACACGCGAAAAACCAAAAGCAGATGATTTTTTTTCAAAAAATCACATCCAGCGCAAAATCTTGAAAGCCGTGGCATTTTTACTAAACTGAAATTGCAGCATTTAGTAGAACATGATCTGACGGTTGCAGGATTTTCCAATCTAACAGGACGCCCTTTATATATATATATATATATATGCTAAATAATTAAAGAATGTCTAAATAATTAATGCACATGTTTTTTATCCTTCTACAATATGTACGAATTTAAAAAATTATTATTATGTACTTTTGTACGTTTGTTAATACAGGTGCGCGCAGAACCGGAAAAAACCAAACATATTCTTAAACTGTATGAGTGTTGTGATGTTTGGTACCAGATTCAGCAAACAAAATGGCGGCACGCTAAACTTTGATTATACAGTTTTCCAGTTTTCCTGACCATACTACGAATTGTATAAAAAAATTAAAGTTATTTCGCCTAAATTCTGCAATCAATGTTGCACAATATTCTACGGAAGGTATATGCCAAATCCGAGCTGAAAAACATAATTTCGTGAAAAACGCGTTTAAAGTTGCTGTGTCTAGACCGTGCTCCCCGAGCGTACTCCTTATCATTTCTATAAGTAGGCTAATTTTATGAGCATCATTACACAGTTCTCACAGACGTATTCAGAACGGTCTGTAGAATAATCAAATTAAATAAAAAAAAATGTCATTTCAAATTCTACACAATACTGCCTTGTTTTTCAAGCCCTCTTCGAAAAAAAATGTAGCGTATTTTTGTGATGTTTCATATCCCAGAAAAAAATGAGCATCCTGGAAACAAAATTTAAATTTCATTATGAGTTGAGCATAAAGATGATTAAATTCCCAATATGAAACAATCCTAAAAGAATTTTTTTTAAATGAAATGAAATTCCTTTAATACAAATTTATTTATACAAAATGTACTATTTATACAAAAAAAAGTTTTTCGGTATTCTTTCGTATTCAAAAATCAATTATCTTCGTTTTACCGAACTGTAAATGGAGTCTTGATTATTTTCCCAGAACGCTCAGTACTTTCTGGAAAATACTACTCGTCACAAAAATACGCTCTATTTCTTTTCGAAAAGGACTTGAAGATTCATTACAGATCATATTTATTTGGCGTCGTAAAATCTGGCAAGAACCTTAAAAGCACATGACTATATAACTGCCATGCTGTATATATGGGGGAAAGTGTTTTGGAAGACACTAGACTTCGAGGATCGTCCTAATAGTAACCAACCGTCCCCATGTCTCGGAAATCACCTGAGAATCGATGTGGCCGTTTATATCAAGAGAATTTCCACCACCGATCTGTGTCCAAAATCGCCAATCCGCTTAAAAAAAATATAACATACGTCCTTATAACGGCCAGATGCGCTGATGGTCAACATTACACAGATACGTCGCCTTAAAAATATTATTTCTCCGTATACGTACCCACGAGATCTTGAAATGACGTTAGTAATTAAACGCGTGAGGTAACACAAACCGCGCCGAGAGAATAAGATAGCAATCGCTGCTGCATAAATTCCAAGCTCGTGCAAATCAGTCGAAACTCTATTGTGTAAATTCAACTTTGTGAGGAGATGGGGACTCCCGCTCTCGAGACGAGAATGAGCCTTCGATGGGGAAAAACGCCTTTATTGTGAGGTTTTTCCTTCCATTTTTTAAAACCGTTATTTTGTATACAATTTTGGCATGATCAAGCAAGAAGATTGGACCGCGTCCGGAATTGTGACGTTTGGTTGTGAGTGTATAAAATCAAAGATTTTGGTTTTCCATATGCCCTGTCGATTAATTATTATCAACTGTCACGCACCTGTCCGTTGATTGTCATTAATAGTCACGTACCTGTCAGTCTATTATTATCAACTGTCACGTACCTGTCAGTCTATTATTATCAACTGTCACGTACCTGTCAGTCTATTATTATCAACTGTCACGTACCTGTCAGTCTATTATTATTATTAACTGTCACATACCTGTCAGTTTATGATTATCAGCTGTCACGTACATGTCAGTTAATTATTATTAACTGTCACGTACTCGTCAGTCTATTATTATCGATTGTCACGTACTTGTCAATTAATTATTATCCACTGTCACGTATCTGTCACTTTACGATTATCAACTGCTACGTAGCTGTCAATTCATTATTATTAACTGCTACGTAGCTGTCAATTCATCATTATTAACTGTCACATCCCTGTCAGTTAATGACTATTAATTCTCACGTTGTTAATTTTCACGTACCTGCCAATGAATTATTATCAAGTGTCAGATACCTGTGAATCTATTATTATTAACTGTCATATACCTGTTAGTTAATTATTATTAATTGTCACGTATCCTTCAGTTATTTAATTTCAACTGTCACGTACCTGTCAATTGTTTCTTATCAACTGGCACCCTCCTGTTAGTTAATCATTATTAACTGCTAATACAGTTTATTATTCGTGCACTACTGAAAACTTGTGCCTACATCAAGGATTTACGCGGATTGTGGAAGAATTTAATTAAATCGTACATACGTCGGAAAAACTGGTTTCTGGTCGGGGGAAAACAAAAACTAGAGCAAAGATTAGATCCTTTTCTTGCGCTATTCCAATCATCATTATTCTGCCTCGTTATCCAAACGTTCTATTTTAATTTTTCTTTGTACACGCGTCGGGCAATTCTGAGTCTGACAGCATCAATGCGGGGCCGATTTAACACTCGGGCACGTCCGGAACGCAAATTGGGCTTGAATTGAATGTTGCACGCTCGGTTTATCCAAGTGTCTTCATCCAAAGGATCCCCTCATCATAGCGCATTTACGTCAAGGTATCGTATGGAATTTCATTCCAACTGGCACCACGAATATCGCGTTTGCGTCATTCGAATATATTCCGTGTACAGCTACCGTTGTGTAGGAATTACGTCACGAAACAGCCACTGCGTGCTCGAAGACAGCTTGTTTGAAAATCGTCCACTATCACTGCAAAAACAAGTATGTTATTTTTATGCACTTTACGTGTGTAGGCTGTAGACACTTTTCACACGTTTTAACGTGTGTAAAAAAATGACGGTGTAAAAATAACACGGATATATACGTTCAAACAACACACTTATGTGTGTTATTTTCTTACACACGTTAAGGCGGGATTCTACTTTGAAACCATGAAAAAAACGCTATTTTCGTGAATTTTTTCTGAGAATACTATTAAAGATATCGATATGGGGTTTAAACTGTTCAATAAATACACTCTTTAAGTACATAAAAAAAAAATTTTAATGTATTTTATTCATTTTTTGTACACGTAAAATATGTTTAAAGCCAACGCCTCGAAAAGCAGGTACCGTTGCCGTGGTCGTGAAATCTTCCCGACGGATGGTCTGAAACAAAAAAATCAAATAGTTTCATGTTCAGTATGTCTTCAGGAACTGACCTAACTAGAATATTTTATATACGTGCAAAATTAACAAAATGGCGGCTAAAATACGAAAAAAATGCGTTTCTTTTGGGTCTTTTTTTGCAATAAAAAAATAGTTCTAATCAAAATTTTAAGTTGATTGTAGTTAGGTCAGTTGGTACACACATATAGAATATGTGTTTCAAATTTCATAAGGATCGGTTCAGTACTTTTTGAGTTATCACGACCACGGTACTCGAAAATGTCGTTTCGAGAAAAACGCGTTTAAAGTTTTGGTGAGTGATAAATCGTAGAAAAAATTATCTTACCCTCAATCAGCGATGCCTGGGCCATATAATATGCCTTCGACGTGTTCCAGGTGGGTGTTTTCATCCAATTTAGCCTTTTCAAAGTTTCAAAGTAGAATCCCGCCTTAAAACGTGTAAAAATTGTCTGCAGCCATTTACACACTCAAAGTGTGTAGAAACACACTTCTTTTTGCAGTACTGCATAGACATGGGATGCGTCGGAAAAATTAATTCAATGACAAAGCTTTTCATCGTCAAAATATGTGTATTTATTGGAGATTACTTATACATTACGCTGTATTGATTGTATTATTTATATTAATTATAAAGTTAATTATATATTTATAGTTTTGATAGTTGTATTTTCTAAATACATTACGATGATGGAGTATGATGCGAGTAGGCACACGATAGATTTGTTGACCATGGGTTCCGGTATTTTAACCAGTATATTGCGATCTGCTACCACAATTTTTATTATGGAGCTTGCGTGTGTATACTAAGATGTTAATTGAATCCGTTAACCGCTTAATTGAAGATCAAATGTGGCCTTGTTAACCGGCCAATCAATAAATGTCAAACCAACTGACGAGTTTCACGTGATGGCGTAACCAAGGTAATTTTTAAAACATATGATCAATAACTCGCAATTGACACACGTAAACTGTGTTGCTTTTGCACGTGTTATTTTTGCTCGTGTGTCGCTATCAACGTGAATTGTTCAGTTCAATGTGTGTAAATATGCGTCTTGTATGTTCATTCTACACACTTTACGTGTGTTCCGATAAGCGTGTTGTTTATGGGGACAGCTACGAAGGTGTGTAATAATAAATTAACCGTGTCATTTTAACGCGTTAAGGGGCCAGTCCACTTTGGAGCCACGAAAAAAGGCTATTTTCGCGATTTTTTTAAGGATTTTATAAAAGATATGAATATAAACGTTGTTGGGCTTGATAAATAGTCTTGAGATACATAAAAAAAAATTTAATTCATTTTTATGCATTTTTAAGTAGAACAATTATAGTTTAACGTAACACCTCAGAAATAGGTGGGCTATGTAGCTCCATCACAACTCGGCAACGGCTTGTCTGAAACAAAAATATCAAAGTGCATTAGATTCAGTATGACATCAGCTACAAAATGACCCTTGGATATAAAGTTTTAGCGAAAAATAAAAAAATGGCAGATGAAAAGCGCAAAAAGTATAAAAAAAACGCGTTTTTTCGCAGTTTTTCGCAAAAAGAGTAAAAATCAAAATTTTGAAACCATCGAGGGTCATTTTGTTGCGAATCATGTTTACAATATGTGGTTCAAGTTTCAAGAGAATCGGTTTATTAGTTTTATAGATACGATGGAGCTAGATTTTGAAAACGTTGTTTCGAGAAAAACGCGTTTGAAGTTTATACTATGAAAAACTCTTACCTAAACTCAATCGGCAATTCCTGCACCGTACAAAATCTAATATTTTTGAATATATGTACTTTCGAAAACGGTAAACAAAAAAATTGATTTTTTGAAATGATCAAAGTGGACTGGCCCCTTAAGTGTTACCAAATGCACAAGCGTGTAGAATCAATATGGCAACGCGTGTCTCGCCTTTATGTTGTGTTACTTCTACATACTTTGAACACACGTCAAACACGCCTAGTTTTTGCAGTGCCAATGACTATAGTCATTGGCTTCAGTAGATTCCTAAATCGAATGGTCATGCAGTTATCAAATATTGCACGCAAAAAAATTAGCGCGCTTCAAACGATACTTTTAAATACCTAATTTTTATAGACTTTTATCATCGGGATTAAAAAATGCTAACAATGAGCTGTTTTCGGCTGTTACAACTAGGCATAACCCGTTAACGCTGGACATTTACGAGACGCTGTAATAACGCCTGTTGGGCAAGCTTCTCGACTTTTTGCTCGGAGCTCCAAGTGCTCCCTGCAAAGGATCGTGCGAGAAAAAGAGAGAGCGCGACGCGAGCCATGATGAATTTACGAGAGTTCCCGCGAGTGTTAATTCATTGAGATCGTAATGCAACGAGACGTCCAACTGGTCGTAACTCTCGGCGAGAACATATGTTGCGTGCATCAATCTCCGGACGCGATTTCGTTCGATCTTTTTGCACGAACAGCGAAACTGAAGTCCAGGGTCAATGGTGAAAGGCCGTAATGACATTCGTACAGTCTTCCCAATTTATTCGGCCTTGCGGGTCTTTTTCGCGTTACGCAATTCAAGTGACTTCATCGATCTTCGCGCACATTGTGGCTGTCGATCGTAAATCCATTTTTGTCCCGATTGATTCTCACATTTCGTCCTCCTGGTTTCTTGAAGACGGGCAGCCAAAGTCAGCGATTTAAATGAAATTATGGATTTGGACGCCAATTTGGAGTGGCACGAAAAATCGATGTCAATTTTTCATTGGTGCATTGAGAGAAAAGTGCATAGTATTTACAAAAAACGCGCATGGTAAAAGACAGTATAATCTCTAATGCATGCAGCAAACATGCAACTTTGGTGGTGTGCTCCACTATCTATTATCCCCGAAAAAACTACTAACTATTGTAAAAATATTAACTGAATTAACTATATCGATATTGTAAAGTCTTTTACAGTAGTTAATAGTTATTTCAGGGATACTAGATAAAAAGAGACACTACCAAAACGACATGATTAGATGGACGCTTATAGTTGTGTCAACCATATTATGATTGCGGTAGCAGTAAGCTATATGAATTTTACTATGCCCACTTTTACCATGGGCGTTTTTTTTAGAAATACTATGGACATTTTTCTCAGTGCAAGTTTGTACTGTTTATATGGTTGACATTAACACTTGTTGAGTATAAACTGTTACAAGGTCTTACGGAAAGTGACTATGTGAACAACATTATGGTAATCTTATAGTAAATACGTACATCATTTGTGGAACGTGTCAATAAAGTAGAGACAGTGGTGGCCCGTTATGATGGATATAGATATATTAGCGCATTCATTTATTAGTTTTTAGAATGCGATATTTCGAAAACTATCGAGCTACGCCAAAAAATCCATTTAAGCAGCGACATAAATTATCGAAAAGGCAATCTGTGCAAAATTCCACCTATATCAGAGGTAACAGCTATTCGGAATTGCAGCTGGAATTACTATTATCCGTTATGTCAAATCTACGGTCAAAATAACAATCATACAAGTAGTACTCTCAATTGAAAATTTTTCAATTTATGAAATATTATATACATTTAGTAGATGTACCATTCGATATGGTACAAACCAGTATTTTTTGACAGTGTAAGGAATCATCAATTTTATGAAGACCTACTCTATTATATAGCATTGACAATCAACGTATGCTTGAAAGATTGTTGGTTGCGGTTAACATATGAGCATAGTTAACACAAACTGTTAAAATATCATAAGCAGTACTATATTTTCGGCAGTAACCATGACTATAAAATATTATTGTCCCCTCAGGGTAATATAAAATATGGCTGAAGTTACTATACATTTCTCTCTGTGTACATTGATCTTTTTTTGCAGTGGTTTTTCTTTGGCACTTAATTCCAATGAGGTGAGTGAATAACTTGTAAATTGATACGTTACCGAGATCCCTGTGGTAATTGATTCAACGAGAAACAAACCGCGAGCGTCGACAACTTTTCGGCTGGGTGGTCTGATCGCGGTTAGTTTCCATTCAATCGACATCCAATCAGCGACAGACGCTATACTTTCGAATGATAGAATTTTCATGGTTCGCACCCGCGAACACCGAAGGTGTATCCACTGGCCGCGTAAGCCCCCTCGAGTGGTCGCAATGCGATCATCGCTTTCTCGTCCAGTCAATTGCCATTTAGTTGTTAGTTAGAGTCGTCAAAACTCGATCGAATCCCGATCGGATGTGTTCTCGTATACCGATCAACGGGGGCCCTCCACGTGGACGTCCAATGTGGCGCGATTATTCGTCGAGCATCACAGAATCCATTTTTATCTTTAGTATAGGTGCACTGAGAAAATTTCGTGGTATTAAGGATGTTGAGTCCCTATGAAACATGTTAATGTTAATTGTTCAATAAATAGCTTCTTAATCGTCGTGAAATTTTTACACGACCTCCTGAATACTTCATGTAAAAACATACCAAATTTTCAGAATTCTATCATCATTACTTCAACCTCCTTAAGGGTTGAAATATAAAATGATAAGAAAATTCTGAAAATTTGGTATGTTTTTGTATGAAGTATTTAAGAGGTTGTGTTAAAATTTCACGACGATTAGGAAGCTCGTTGTTAAAAAATGAACATTTTGTTAAGAACAATTTTTAAAAGAAATAAAAAAAAATTTATCAATAAACTTCGTTTTGTTTCCGTTGCTTTCAGTATATTGTAGATATTATAAAATTGAGAGGTCAAAAAAAAACTTATTGCAAAGTTACATCAGTTTCCATAAAACAACATTTAATTTGTGAATGTTAATTGTTCAATAACGAGCTTCCTAATTGTCGTGAAATTTTTACACGACCTCTGAAATACTTCATACAAAAACATACCAAGTTTTCAGAATTTTATCATCATTTGCGATTTGGGACTCAACATCCTTAAGAAGGTTGCTCAGCTATCGCGAAATAGTAAGGATTTGTTGAAATTTATTGAGGATATTTGCGAACAGGTGGTACGACTCCGTGTAAAATTTCAAGTACTTCGTCTGCGTGATTGTTGAGCAATTAATTATTGCAGTTAGGCTCTTATACACGGGCGCCATGGCAAAATCTTCAGGAGAACTCCAATACGACCGTGGCAACGTAATAAAAATAGTAAGAATTGAATGGAAATAGGCGGAAAAAATTGTTGAGATTTTTATGAGTAATTTCAACGAAGAGTACAGGGAATTTTAGCTGATTCGCGTAAAACGGAACCTAACCCAAAAAAGTATTTATACACGTCGTCTTTTTCAAATTATCCTTCGAAAAAAATAAAATGCTTCATGAAGTTTCTGTGTCCGGTAGTTTATCCTAAATGTACATGGTATCGGTTTACAAAAATTTGGAAAAATCCAAACAAAAAATAAAGCCAATTTAACAACAGTTTCGGGTGAGATGTAGAAGTACTTTTTTTTTACCCACTGTATTCCAGTCCTATTCACTATTACAATCTTGGGTAAGTACATTTTTGATAGTGTCGGGAAATATCCATTTTATGAAAACCTACTATATTATGTAGCAATGAACAATAAACGTATGTTTGTGTGATTGGTGGTTGTGGTTAACATATGTGCATAATTCACGCAACTGCTAAAATACCAATAAGCAGTACTATAATTTTTTCAATAACTATGGCTATAAAATTTTATTGTCCCCTCAGGGGAAATATAAAATGTAGTCAAAATATGGTTGAGAACACCACACATTTTTCTCAGTGTACTATTGTAGAAATGTTATATTTTCAATGTTACTTCGTACTTTTTCACTTTTAATGTAGGGAAAGAGTGAATGGAAAACGGTTGAAAAGGCAGCGAAGTGAGTCGGAGAATTCGCATTGGTAAAGAAAGCTGGCCCAGTGGAACGACAATCTAAGAAACAAAAAAAAAATGTCTAGAAAAAGCAACGGTAACTTATGAAAACGATTTTTTTGATTCTCATCTACCAAAGGTTGGACTCCGAAGAAACAGGTCAGTTTTCAATCATTTTTTTTCACTAGACTATTGGGATGACGAGGAGGGGATTTTCCATGCAATTAATAAATCATCTTGCCAAGCTTCCTTGTTTAAATTGACAAATATTGATAAATGATGGACGTATTATTTAAAAAAAGCGCCGTTGCAGCCTGGCCAGTCGGTGTGGGTGTTTCTGAAAACTAGAGTGATCTGAGGTGAAAAATAAAAAAATATAGGTACTATTAGTATAATAATGGAAATCTCGATTGGCCAGATACTTTCCTAAAATTTAAACAATGACGAAAACGCAAAGTGAAAAGAAAAACTTCGATTTTCGACCGCAGAAACAAGTTTAATAATTTATTATTCACCGTAGCGCAGTGAGTGACCTGACCCTTTACCAAAATTGTTATAAATCGATCGATTCCTTGAATGTTCACAAAACCTTCGCTGCAAATCAAAGTTAAGACCCTAGGCTACAAAATTATGCAATAAAAAATCATATTTTCTGAATGTTAAGCTTACGCAGGCACCTCAATTTATTTGCAACGTTAGTTGCAAATAATCCATAACACTCGATATTACCGGTACGTATGCAAATAATCGTCCACCTCAAAATCAAAGTGTTGAGAAAAACCTATCCATTCCTACGAATAAAACTAGCCCCAACGAGGCACACTGTCTGGAGTCGTAGAACGTGCCATTTTATAAGCTATTTTTCACATACTAATTTTAACATGTTTCCAAGTTTTACGATGATCGTTGCTGTTTTATCGTGTACCCAAGCTCTAGGGATATCAATTACGAATTTTATGTCTTTATTAGACTGCCCTCGTTGGAGTTCCACTGATTAGAAAAAAAGCAGCTCTCCGTGCTCCACTCTCCTTCACGTTACAACGCCGAGTGTACACGTTGCGAGAGATGGCAACTCTTTTCGAATAAGTTTCGCGGGGAATTGCGAACAAGCAGTTCGATATATTTATTCCGTTCGCTACTCTTATCAGGAATTCTACGGACTCGAGGATTATGCGTGTAACTCTTCTCACTCATATATATATATGAGGTATTCCACGCGAATCCGGTGGACTTTTTCCCTGACCCCCGCCAATTTGATTTTTTTAAATCTGATTTCTTAAAATCAGATTTTTTAAAATCAGATTTTTTTAAATCTGATTCCATTATCTCTAAAAGACACCCTGATTTTTTTAAACATTTTTCGAAACAACCCTTAGTAAAAAAAATTGATTTCCAAACATTTTTCCGAAAAACAAAACGCCCCGATTTGAAAATCTGAAAAAATTCCCAAAAATGCGTGATTATGTGTAAAAAATTTCAAGCTATCACCCGCAGTGGAAGTTTGATCCTTTCTGTGCTTTCTGAGCGATAAACGTTAAAAAAAATTCAAAAAACTCAAGAACCGCTTACTTCGGGAGGATACTTAAATATTTTGTTACTCACAATGAATTTTTTTGACCATTTTTGAATAACTAAACCACAATCATGGACCTTGAACAGTTAGCAGTCAAAAAGTTCTGGTATTAATTTCAATTGAAGTCGTCTTCAGCACAGAAAAAATCATACATCCACTACGGGTGATAGCTTGAAAATTTTTACATATAATCACGCATATTTGGGAATTTTTTCAGGTTTTTAAATCGGGGCGTTTTTTTCGGAAAAAACGATTTTTTTCACTAAGGGATGTTTCGAAAAATGATAAAAAAATCAGAATGTCTTTTCTATTCAGTCATGTCTATTCAGTTCTATAAAATAAATTGTATTATTCTACCATAATTTTGCGATTATCAAAAGTGATCGAAAACTTTTTGCCGGTGCTGTACATATTTGTTTTTCGAAAGTACATATACGCAAGAGAACAAAAATTCTCTTAAAGTACAAAGGGTCGTAGAACATGGGAGGGATTCGGATAGGCATTGATACGAGGCATATGGATGTTCCTTTTGGACGTCACTTTTCGGGCCACTGTACATACATATGTGTGTGTGTGTGTGTGTGTGTGTGTGTTCCGGGTGTCCCATTTTAATCTCACATTTAATTTATCTCGAAAAATACTGCTCTGTTCAAGTATTGACTATAACAAAATCTTTAGCGTTTAAAGGGGAATGTTAAAAAAAATCTTTTTTGGCCCAAAATTCAAAATAGAGATGTTAAAGTGGCCTTTAACCAAACTAAATGTAAATGTTTTTACAAAATGGGATCATGCATTTTTTTCACCAAAACCAAGCTCAAAACTAACAACTGTCGTAGGAAAAGTTTTTTGATAACGTTGATAACGTTTGATAACGTTTTTGATAACGTTTTTTGATAAACGTTTTGATAACGTTTTGATAACGTTTTTTGATAACGTTAAAAAATGTTTTGATAACATTTTTTGATAACGTTGTTGGTTCGAGTACAATCTTTCACGATTTTAGGGCTATCCAGAATGTACCACGAGGAGGTAAAGTTTTCAACATCCCTAGTATACGTGTGTGGGTGTGTTAGTGAATTTCTTTACGTTTGTTCGAAAACCCAAACAAATCCAAACAAGAATAAGGTCTCTACCGCTCGTCACTTCGGCTAAAAAATGGTATTCTAACCTAAAAATTATAAACGTTATCAACAAACATTTCCTACAAAAGTTTTAAATTTTGGGCTGATGAATGTTTCGGTGAAAAATTCATGAACCCATTTTATAAAAACATGTCGGCCATCTTAACGTCGCCATTTTGGATTTCGGATCAAAGAATATTTTTTTCACGTTTCCATTCGAAATTTAAAAGTTTTATTTACTCAATACTTGATCAGAGCAGTATTTCACACCTGATTGATCTCGAAAAATACTAATGAATGTTTTGGTGAATTCTAATGAATGTTGTGGTAAAAAATTTATGATCCCATTTTATGAAGACATGGCAGCTATCTTAACGTCGCCATTTCGAATGTTGGATCCCAAAATAGTTTTTTTAAAATGTTTCCATTTGAAATTTAAAAGTTTCATTCTATTCAATACTTTATCAGAGCAGTATTTTCGAAAACAATCAGGTGTAAAATAAAAATGGGACACCCGATATATATATACATATATATATATATTCGTGTGTGCTTGTTTGTATATCGGATAAGCAACGGCAACACTGTACATGGCGAAACTATCGTACACAGCCGAGCAAGAGTGCACCAACGAGATCCGATGATCCGGGGTTTACGCAAATTGAATACCCGCGAATCCATTTCACTAGGGCGCGTTCGCTAACGTCGAGCAAGAGCTGCCGGTTTTCCACTTTCCGTGAAAAAGCGTCTGTATTCGCCGACGTTTCTCGGCGTGCCTGTAAGATCGAAAAATACCGCGGAAAATAAAAAAATAAAAATAAAACGAATAGTGAGGAAAGCGAAGATTGGAAAGAGTCGATGATCGATTTATCGGTCGTCGCGACCTTTTCGTGAAGGAATAAACGCCATGTCAAGAGTAATTGAGATCGCCTCACGGAGTCTTCCATTGCCTCGTGGATGCCACAGACCCACGTGGGATATGTTTGATCTCTCTTGGGGAAAAAGTCTGCCTTCACACGACCACTTTCCGTCCTAAAGCAAAGACGTCACCGTTTTTTAAAAATGTAAATACAGATGGATAGTAAGCGACAGTAGCAAAAGCCCGACTGTTGGCGATCTTTAAGGAGGGATTGTCTTTTTTTTCGCAAAATTTACCGCTTTTTGGGAATTTTTTTGTGAAGAAAGTATACACGTGAAAACTTGTGAAACTTGGCATATAGTTTTATTGATCTGTTTACTACATACAAAAAAATTTTTAAACAATTTCATCAAAAAATCCGCCTCCCACCCCCCTCGACGCGCGATGGTCCTTTTTTGATGGTGTGCACGATTACTTTTATTGTTCGATGAAGGGAAAAAAAAAAATTGACGATTTGGTGACGTTTTGAACTTGAAGTATCGATTTTTCGAAAAAAATTGATCGTTTTTTTGTTATAAATAAAAAACTATTAAACGTATTGCTTTTTTGCTTCATCAAACGATAGCTATATGTGTCTAAAGTAAAATGCTTTTTGGGTTTTTGTTGCAGGATGAACGTGAAGGCTGTAATCGTGCACACCATCAAAAAAGGACCATCGCGCGTCGAGGGGGGTGGGAGGCGGATTTTTTGATGAAATTGTTTAAAATTTTTTTTGTATGTAGTAAACAGATCAATAAAACTATATGCCAAGTTTCACAAGTTTTCCGTTGTATACTTTCTTCACAAAAAAATTCCCAAAAAGCGGTAAATTTTGCGAAAAACAAAGACAATCCCCCCTTAAGATCAGCAGCTTGACCTGTGCCAATACTCGGATGGGCGACCGCGTAGCCGGGCTACTCAACTGATGTTTTAAGGGGTTGTGCCTACCTGTGAAAGATCCAAAATGACTTTTTTTCGAAAACCAATATATTTTGACAGTATATCATCTTATAAGTGTTCCCTGAAAATTTAAAGGTGATCGGATCAAATTTGACAGATTTATAGGCTGCTTTTTTTACGCTGCTGGCACGCTCGGAGCATCGTTCGAAACTTTGAACGCTTTTTTTCTCTCGGAACTACTTTTTCAAAGTCGGTGAGCAAAATATGTCAAAAACTACTGCATCGATCTTTCTGACATTTTTGGGGCTTTTTCTAGACATAAGAATATGGTATTTGATCGAAGGATTCTTTTTTTATGTATACTTCCGATTTGATCAACGAAAAATGCCCTTATTCGCAAAAATCAAGACTCTAAACATCCGCCATTTTTTTTAAGTTCGATATTTCGGAAATTCCTCCGATCAATCAAAGGGTCATCTAATATACCAACGAAATCGGTTTGATTTTTGAATTTCAGATTACCGTGAAATGGGGTTACTTTAAGTAGGTTTTGGAGGTTTTTTGGAGGTAACTTTTTTTAACATCCTGAATTTCAACCTTTTTTGCTCTAATAAAACAATGTGTCCTTTGGCTATCAAACGTACAAGAGATTCCCACCACGCTCTACAATTTTATATATTTTTGCAAAAATGTCAAAATAACCTCCAGGGTGGGGTGTCTCTGACAAGGCATTGAAGTGCAATTTATGTCAAAGATTAAGGATTACTTTGACATCATTTTGATAAAATAATAATAATAATAATATTTTATGCATTATACATGGTATTAAATTAAAAACAACGATTTTTCACAATCAAATTGTCATCTTTATTGAGGAAACATTTTACATAGAAATATTAAGTACCTAGGGTACTATTCTGAGCCCTTAATCAGTCTGATAATTATCATTTAGATCGAAATCAACTTGAGCAACATAACAATCAACTTTGGGAACATTATAATAAACTTGAACGACAAATTTGAGCAACGACAGAAAAAACGTATTCTGGCGGTATTTTGGCGCTCTGCCAAAGTAGCCTCAAAAACTGTCAAGGTTATCCTTGATGTCAATTGAACCCCATTCAAATGTTTTCCGGCCAACGGCAGTAAATCGAATATAATTAAATATTTTGACACAAAAAAATTACTGAGTGTACTTCAGATGATACTTTTTGAAATACCAAATTTATGTAGAAATTTATGGTCACGATTTTCTAAAAAAAAATGCCGAAAATCAATTGTTTCCGACTGTTACAACTAGGCACAACCCGTTCATGAATTTTCGATCGCAATGGAACTGTAGTTCAGCCAAGTATAGTCGTCTATATCGGCGCAGGTTTTCCGCAGTTTCCCCGTGCCTTCGTGCAGATGCATTGCCGCAGCGACTGTGGGCAACACTCAATAATGGAGCGACGAATGTGAGGCAAAAGCAAAGACGAAGGTGTCGTGAAAACCCGCAAGGTCTACGGGAGTAACATCGTCAAAATTAACCCACAATTAAAATAAAGTAAACGAAAATTCCGCCGTGCAAACTTAAAAAAATATTGATGTTTTCCAAGTAGATAAGCGCGAGGATAACAATCATTGCCTCAACCAAATGATGCGAACAACGTATGTACTTGACACATAAGTATACGATGAAAATGTGTTCATCAAGGTAAAAATAAAGTTTCCTCCACGTGGCGTTAAAAATATCGCGAGTAAATAGATTCCCCGGAGACATTATTTGTTGTACTCGTCTTGTTTACATTGAAAACACGACTCACCGTGTTACTAAAAAAAAACGAAGTTTCTATTCTTTTTTTCGAACTGTCAAATTTTATCATTGAAGTTCTCAGGGGAATAATAAATTGAGTGAGCAAATGATCATCCGTTCTTATCGAATCGTACACACATGAAAGTTCATCGTTCCATGAAGACGTGAAATTCGATCAAATCGTTGCGTGATGGAAGAAAAAAAAATTGCCGTTCCCTTATCGTCGATCGGATCTCACATTCTGCGTGGGTTCATGCGCGATGGAAACGCCGCGTACAAAAAACGTGCCTACTCGCGTATGCGATGACACGTGTCGATGGGCACTGATCGATATTTAAATGTGCCACGAAATATTGACACGGCATTGACGTGGCTCTAATTCTATTACGACGTTTGGATCCCCCACGTTGAAAAAAATTATTTCGCACGAGAGTGTTGTATCGTATATTTGTCAAAAGCGACGACGTCTACGCGTGCAGCTTTGTAAACGCCGATGAATCAATACAAGGAATAAAAGAATTTTTTTATGTAATAAATATAAAAAAAGGGGAGTAGTTCCGATAAACCCATACCGCCGATTAATTTTGAGTTTCGTGTAGCCGTGTATTTTGACTCGCTGATCACCAATATGGTGGTGAAAATACCCGTATATTTGATTTTCAAGGTTAAAACTCACAAAAAATGACTTTTTGAAAGTTTTTCTATTTAATTGTAATAAATACTGATCTTAGAGAAAAATGTTTTTTACAAAAATTGTAGCCCATAAAAAAATGAATCTTTTATGTTCTTTACCGTTTTTGTCTAAAGCCATTCTGTTTCGAGAAAAATGGCGTAATGCTCCAATAAGTGTATTTTGCTAAACTCCATTGGTTTCGATATTATCTACTTACGCACTTTACCACGGGAAGGTTGGAGTTTAGTCTTTAAAGTACATGTTTATTTTTCGCTTTTTTGTATTCTATTTTTTGCCATTTTTGTGTTTTATTTTTTGTTTAAAAAAATATATTTTATTTTTTGCTTTTTTGTATTTTATTTGATTTTTTCCTTTTTTTGTTGGAGTTTGATTGGGTTTAAAGACTAAACCGCACTTTAAAGACTAAACGCAAATATTCCCGCTGTAAAGTGCGTGGGTAGGTAATATCGAAACTAATGAAGTTTAGCAAAATGTACTTATTGGCATTATCCCATTTTTCTTGAAACCGGATGGTTTTAAACAAAACCTGTATGGAACATAAAAGAGCATTCTTTTTATAGGCTACAACTTTGTGGGAAACATTTTTCTCTAAGATCAACATTTATTAAAATAAAATGGAATTTTTTAAAAATCATTTTTCCTGAGTTTCGACCTCGAAAATCAAATTTGCGGGTGTTTTCACTATCGTGTTCGTGATCAGTGAGTTAAAATACACGAGTTCACGAAATTCAAAATCAATCGGCGGTATTGGCGTTTCGCAACTGCGGCCGAAAAGTGTCACGCGTTAATCTGTTATTTTTTCGTCTTCACTAATTTTCGGAAATACAATTCCAAGAATTTTCTCGTGGAAGAATAATGGTTACAGTCTCCGTATGTTGATAAATAAGAAGAACATAAATGCTCGAAACTCATAGTAAGTTGTGAAAATAAGCTGTGTAAAAAGTTACTAACAGAGTTACTTTATTTTTGGTATGTCCTTAGTGTATTGAGCAAAGTATTGATAAAATTCGAAAAAAAATACAAATAGTATGAAAAGTAAATTGGTAGCAGGAAAAATGCCAAGGCGGTTGCCTGGCTCGTAAATCATCGAATTTCGTTCATTAATTACGTCGTATTGGCTATATCGTCTGACGGACAATTTATCTTATTACGAAACATTAATAAACAGTATTACGACATTTTTTAAATCGTGTTCAAAGAAAGATCGCCTTCAAAGATTTTTTCTATCCGTCGGGTTAGACGAAGAATTTATTTACATTCTGTGACAGGCCGAAAAAGGTTCGTTTTTTCCGATTTTTTTGTCTAGTAGATTGATTATTCGGAATTTGGAAAAAGGGATGTTAATACGTATACAATGTGAACCCTGCGGGGTAAATTTTTATTCAAAAAAATAAATATTAACAACATTATTGAAGTATAATATAGCCTTTGTATAAAAAGTGTGGTCCGACGGCCGGATCGAGAACATGAAAATCGTTGGTCTGGAAAATAAAAATAGAAAAGTTTTATAATCTATATAAATATAGTTATCATTGTACGTTGCCGTTGTTCAAAAAAAATTCACAAAATGGCAAGTGTTCAAGAATTTGGCAAAATTTTTACATATATTCGGGGGCTTAAAGAATACTAACTTGAAAGGAAACGACTAATTGTAAGTACAACGCGATAGCTACTGCAATTACGCAAATTTTGGTTTCGTTTAATCAGGAAAAAAAAAATGACAGCTAGTTATTCCGGCCAAGTCGAGAAAAGTCGTTTTGAGAAAAACGTGATTGGATATATTAGTAAGTATACGTAAATCCTTGCGCTACCTGCTCTCACTAAATCTTCTGTAACTTGGTTAATTTTTTAAATATTGACTCCAAAATTTTTCCACATATTCTCGAGTATGTATATTTTCAGAACATGAAAGTAAAAAAATACTGTAATAAGTTTAACAATCGATTTTTTTAACCTGTCACAGTGGTGTCCCACTTCAATTTTTGAATATTTCATTCAATAATGTATAATTGTGATTACAATATGTATATATATATATATATATATATATATATATATATATATATATATATATATATATATATATATATATATATATATATATAATGCATCATACCTATAATATGCGATATATAATAATAATAATAATAACAATAATAATAATAATAATGATGATGATGATGATGATGATGATGATGATGATGATGATGATGATGATGATGATGATGATGGTAATAATAATAATAATGGTCGTTAAAATGATTATATTCTATAGTGTTTGTTGTTAATAATAAAAAATAAATAAATCACGTCAGTATTTTTCTCACAATAAATTCCCAAAATTGTCTCCAACTTTTGAAGAGTCACTGAACTGTATTCTCTTAATCGTTCGTAGTAACCTGTGACAATTCGATTTATCGTTTCCACAAGTGGTTGCGAGCAGGCATTAGTGAACGATCTTCAAACTGTTCGCCAATGCTTCGATAAAGTATGGGAACGAAAATGAAAGAGTAAAAGGGTTGCGGGAGAGGGGGGGCATTACTCGTGGACTTATTGAGTACAAGGTGGGCTCTTGTAATCGTGTTTATCATCGGTCTCTTGTCGAGGATGCGCGTGGATTGCGCGTACGTATTGCGTTCGTTCCTCGCAACGTAATGTTTTATACCGTTTGCGCTCCGTATTACGTGCTCGTTGAAGAAAGAGCAACACAGTCTCGAAAGGTAAAGTGAGTCGCACCTCTTGGTAACATAATTATTGCGCGTTGCAATTCTTTCCTCGTGGTCTCCGTCGATGATGCTGTCCCTCTTCT
Organism: Ophion costatus; assembly: GCA_951751655.1. Classification (NCBI taxonomy): domain Eukaryota; kingdom Metazoa; phylum Arthropoda; class Insecta; order Hymenoptera; family Ichneumonidae; genus Ophion; species Ophion costatus. Next base: position 30,037,237 of record OX632363.1, read on the forward strand.
TCAAAGGGTTTGCATTCACTTGAAATTCGAAAAAGACGTTTTTTTTCTTCATTTCATTGGAAAAATGGCCAAATTCCAATTTTTTTTTGTCTGGGAAATGGTTGGTAAAAAGGAAACAGTTTTTTAACAAAAAGGTACATATATCGGGGCCTTTAAAAAAACAGCAAAAATACAGGAAAACAAAAAACATATGTGTACTGGCAGGTGATGAGATTTTTTTTGCACCGTTTGACAGTGGACCCTCCCCGGCTTATGGGATCATTTTACATGCAGTGTAAAATTTTCTAAAAATCGATTTTTTCTTGCATTGCCTGATAGTATAGACGGTTATAAACATGGACCTGGCATCGCCGATTGATCGTGAGTAGACGAATTATATGAAAATTTCGCACTCCAAACCTTAAACGCGTTTTTCTCGAAATGTCGTTTTTTAAAACAGTGTACACTTTTAAAGGAAGAGTTGTCAAGCTATCCGTTTCAAATTTTGACACAACATTCTTCACGCCATGCTTTATCTTGTCATGAAAGTTTTTTTTCCGAAATGGTTTTTTTACCGAAAAACTGTCGAAAAATAGGCCAAATTCGATACTTTTTTTCCAAACCGCCGCCATTTTGTCAATTTTGGTTTTAAAAAACCCCATAGCAGGCTTTCAAACTGGTTAATAATCGTTTTACAAATTTTGTTTCAGATAATGTTTACGGCCACAACCGTATACACCGTGAGGACGCTTTTTTTTATCGAAGACATTTTCAACCGTTAAATAAATGTCAAAAAAATGAATATAAACGCTTGAAACTTCATTTTTTGCTCTTCATGAGTGGTTTGATTTTATTTAAAAAAATCAGACTGATTATCGTATTTTAACCAACGAAGAAAAAATCGCGAAAATCAGCTATTTTTTGACCCGTTACACTGTGATGATCCCTCAAACGGTCCATCTGAAATATAAAAACCAAACGCGTTATTCAAGCTTATAATAAATACGAGTCGTTGACGAGCGTTGGTATTTAAAATATATTTTTTTTGAATAACGTAGCGGCGGATTGAAACCCGAGCATACAAAATCTACAAAAAACAAGCCGTCATTTTCACGTAACTTAAAAAAAAATGAAGATCATTTTAAGAAAAGTCAAATCGTCAATGACTTTTAAATATATCTCATAGAATCTTCTGCAAATGGGGGAACAATCCAACAAGTGGTTTTCGAAATATCATGTCCACCGACTTTGAAAAAATTGTTTCGAGAAAAACGTATGTTTAAAGTTTGAAGTATGGTGGTGCGACCACTCGCTCAGCAGACTGTTAGAAGCTGTAGCGTCAATTTAATTTTTCTGTTAGAAGCTGTAGCTCGATTCATCCAATTTTATAAATATTTCAATGAACTTTTCAGGAAATATAGCTAACAGGTGATACTATCGAATAAAAATATTTTCCAAATGTTATATATAGTATTTTAGTATATATTTATTTCTGCATATTTATAGGTGTTCTTCTATATATTTCTATATTTCTATATTATTTATAATATTTCGTCTTTTTCTAATCTAATCTAATCTAATCTAAATATTATTCTTTTAATATTTCTATATATTCACAGGTTTATATACTTATTTCTATATATTTATATTTATTCTATATATTTATAAGTTTATACTATCGAATAAAAATATTTTCGGAAAACACGGGCTATATAGTAGCCCGTATTTTAAAAATTTTCATATATAGTATTTTAGTATATATTTATTTCTATATATTTATTTCTATATAGGCTACATAGTATTTTCCGCTACTATATAGCCCATCGACCATGCAGCAACGGTGGCACTTTGTTCAAATAATATTAACTTGATTGCTTATCAATATTTTTCAATAAAAAAAAGCTCAAACCCGGTGAGACTGTGTTGATTGTGTGAAAAATTCCAAATTCGTCATCACAATGCCCTCGTCACAAAAAATATTGAAATTCGACCTATTTTTTGGGCCCCAAGCTTATTCGAACCCGTCAACGCTAGCCTGCCAAGATACTCGAGCCTCCTCGTATGCGTTATTAACGTGCAATAACATTTGCGTATGATTACGCATTGAACGTTCCGCCTGAGCAGGCCCGCCTCTGTCCAGTCACACTTCCCTTTCTTTCGTTTTTGCGGGCCGCGGAAAAAAGGAGACCGTCCTTGTCATCATGCGCGGGATCGTTCGCTCGGTGATGTGTATCGTGCGAAAGTTTGTTGTGTCAGACGTGTGTATATATACCCCTTTAAAAACTTCGAAAAAGTAAAACAATGAACGCCAAGTAATCAGAATCCTCCAAAAAACATTATTGCTGGTTTGATCGTAAAAAAAAAAATCTGATTTGAGTCGACATATTTTTTATTTGAATTCAAACAATGGTTTTATTATACTTTTTCCATTAAAATGCACAAAACAGTGAAATACACGTTTACAACATAGCCATAGCCAAGCAAGTTTACTAGAAATGAGGTGCACAAAATTGTTAAACGTTAGGAATATTTTATTTTTATTTATTTTTTATTATAATATTAACAATTAATATTAATAACTAATAATAATATTTTATTTTTATTTAAAAAATCATATTACTCTTATAACATATCGTGAGAAAGTTTGTTGTGTCAGACTTCTGTATATATATATGCATACGCACACATATGTATGTCATACGTTTTTCACAGAAGTTACCAAACATTAAGAAAAATTTATGTGCACCCGCCAGATCCTAATCAGGATCAGACTATCATGTCTAAAAGAAGGCTCATACCTGGCCTGATGAAATTTTAATTTGTCTCATATAAGAGGTGAAAAAAAACAACGCGAAACCCTCTTCCATTGTAAAGACCGTACACAATCAGGATTTAAATTCACAACATTCCCAGGTAGTATTGTCTGGAAATTGGAATAAAATCTTTTTTTTTCAAATTGAATTTGCTTATACTGCAGACTTTTCTAAATGCGTCTGTGGAAACCGTTTAATGATACTCATAAAATGAGCTGAGTTATAGAAATTACAAATTACGACCGCGCGGAGCGCGGTCGAGACGCAGCAACTTTAAACGCGGTTTTCTCGAAACGATGCTTTTAAAATCGGAAACCACGATGTCTGGATAACTCAGTCGATTGAACTCAGATTTGGTATACCTTCAGTAGACTGTTTTCCTACGTTGGTAGCAGAATTTCGTAGAAATAATTTTTTTATGTATATATTAGGTGTAGTAAAAAGAAATCCATTGTTTTTGCCTTCAATTTCATGCAAAAATAATGGATTTTTTTTTACTCCACCGAATATATATATATATATATATATATATATATATATATTTTTTTTTTCTTCTCCGTTTTTTCCTATCGTTCAATGATCATAAAAAACGAAAAATTGATAATCAAAGTTTAACATGCCGCTATTTTGTCATTTTTTACTTTATTAACGAGTTTACATAGCAACTTGTTTATAAACAAGTTACAAACAATCTACAAAAGTACATGACAAATCTGTTTTTTTATTTGTCCATCATTTTGAAGGACGAATATAAATATATGTTAACAGCAACAGCCTATCAACCCGATAAACCGACCAATCATTTTGTTTACGGACAAGAGCTTTAAATAATTATTTTATGAGAACAATGATTAGAGCTCTTGGGTTAGAAGTGTGAGGTAAATTTGAAAAATCTGTTTCTGAAGGAAAATGGATAAATTGTTTCGAAAATTTTACAAAGCGTCAAATTTATGAATGAGAAAAGTTTTAAAAATTGCGAAAATTGGAAATTTCGAAGCTCTTGAGCGACCACTAAATATTCAGTAGCCGTCTAGAGCTTTCGCGATGTTAATTTTAATATTATAAAGTATAAATTTCATGGGTGAGAAGTGGACGAAAAAATCAATTTTTTAATGAAAATTTGAATTTTTAGGAAGCTTGAGCCACCTCTAAATATTTTTTGAGCGCTCACAGTTTCCGCGACAAATTTTTTGTTCTTTGAAAAAGATAATTGGATGTTGAGCAAAAGGAAAAAAAATAGATCTCAAATTTGTGCCACCCTAATATATACATACATATATATTAGGGTGGTTTAAAAAAAAATCGTTTTATTTTTCTGGACGGAAAATTGAAGTATGCTAAGAAAAAGGAAGTTCTGCAAAGTTTGAGGGTCTTAAAAATTTTTTTAGTTCGTGATCGATCGCCTTTCTCATGTTTCGTTTTCATGATTATTGGAGTATTAATTTTTTTTTATCTCGATGCACATAATGTTAGTGCGTGATCCAATGTAAGACCTGATTTAATTTTTTCTGTAACAATACACAATTTTTGTTTAAACATGTTTTTTTACCATAAACAATTTGTATTTGCAGATTAAGAATCAACATATGGGATTCGGTTGCAAAAATTATATCAACCACTTGATGAACATGGACACGGTGTTTTCATCACTAAACGTCTAACAAGTATGCGTGTTTTTTGGAATAATATGTTGTTTTGCAGTAAGAAAACAAATGAAGAAAAAAGTCGACGAAAAATCGAAAAAAGAAAATATTAAAAGTCGTTTGAGCACTACCTAAAAAAATGTTTGGACCTCTCAAATTTTGTATAAATTACTTTTTCATAACGTAGTCATATTTTCCGTTGAGGACCGAAAAAAAAATTATTTTTTATTATAAATATATATATATATATATATATATATATATATATATATATATATATATATATATATTGTTTATTATTATATTGCCCCTATTGATATGGAAGACTCACAGTCATCGTTGACAATCTCGTCCAATTTCCGGTGATCTCCGAGCACGGTGTTCGGCGATTTTCACCGAGGATCGTCGCCCGGGGCGATTGCGGAATCCCCGTCGACGCGGGAGCAGCGTGTACGCGCCCCGGGATGGGAAATCGTCGCGGTCGGAGAAAGATTTCGCGTTGCGTCATCCCGGAGTCACGAGCCTCGGTACGAGTATAATTGGAGCAAAGAGTCGTCGGGCTGGTTCAATCGCGTGCCGCAATTTCCGCGAGCGATCCTTTCGAACTGGTGAACGCGTTGCGAGCAGACTTTTGCGGGATCGTAGATCGTAGATAAGAGTGCAGTCGGCCTCGCGACGCCGTCGATTCGGCAAGTTCAAATCGATGTACAGGGTAAACGTACGCGAGGTAATTTTCGTCAATCGAGGCCTCGAGCTGGAGACGATGATGGATTTGGGGGACCGCGAGCAATCGATTTTCCAAGGGTCGACGAGCAGGGCCGATCTTGTGGCCGATATTTAGCACAGGAGGAGAAACGACGAAGACGAGGAAGATGCGGTGCTCACGGTTCATTTGGCACCCGGCAAAGGATCTTTCCCTCTGTCTCCTATGTAGTTCTCAAGTACGAGTACGGCTGACGAGGCGCTTCTTCGGGCCAGCAAAGCTCCGAGAAAAAGCTCTTCGCACAGCATCCTCTCTTTGATCACTGACCAATTTCGGCCCTCCAGATTTTCGCCATCTGAACGGAAAATCGGAAAAACTTTTGACCACCCGTCCGTGATTGCCTAATGGACCACATCCGTACGATTGGCCGATTTTACTGTTTGTACCCGTCGAACGATCGATTAACACAGGCCAATAAATATTCTCGCCTCTCGGCCAAGGGCTGCCGATATTGCGTTTGAAAAAAATGAAGAAATTCCGCGTCGAGAATAGCCAAATTCAGCGAGGGCGAAACGAAGACTCGCAAGTGGAAGAAAGTCGATGATGAGCTTCGAGATTTGGAATATTGCACTCTGTATGGAGATGGATATTACGGTGGTATTTGCCAGGTGCAGGCACTACTGGCCATCATCAACCCTCGAGCACCCTTCGCACACCACGCGGCTGTTGAAGAGTCTCGCCCCCGCTGCGTATACCCCAATCGATATAGTGAATCGAAGAACCACATCTATACATCGCCGACAGACACATTGCAATTTTAACTCTGTACGGGAGTCAAAAATCCACTTTCGTATGTGACGACTTCCGTTTGTACGAGCAAAAATAAAAAAGTCTACTTTTCGTACGATAATCAAAATTTCATGGCACCGAGGGAATTTTTGAAATTTAAAAAGGTAGACAAATGGCAAGGTCTGGGAAAAAGTTCGATCGTCGGTCGAAAAACAGGTTTAATCATTTGTTATCAAGGAATGGATGAAAGGTAAAAAAGCGTCCGGTTGGATGATGGCAAATGTTATAAACGATGCCCTCGCCGAATTAGGAGGGAATAGGAAGAACACATTTTGAGAAACGACTTATACCGTTTTAAAAACAACAGAGTTTCGAAAAAACGCAAAAGAAACATGGGTAATGAGGATAAAGGAAAACATGGATAATTGTAAAATAAAAAGACGAGACAAAAGAGAAATTGTATGTAAGAACGGATCTAAAGTGTGAAAGAACAAGATTAGATTCAGTAGGATTAAGGGGTTAGTCTCCCCTTAAAGCTTGGGAAATTAAAAAAATGAATAGTTGCTTGAGGCAACTTAAATTGAAGAGGAGTGTCCAACATATGGTGCAAGAATCGCAGATTGTAAGTAAACTTATGATTACAGCGATAGAACTGCTGGTGAAACTTTAAACGCGTTTTTCTCGAAACTATGTTTTTCGAAACGGTGTACACCATTCTTTGATATCTAATGAATCGATTGACTTAAAATTTGGTACACTTATTTCGTATAATCGTAATTTAGTGACCGACGTTTTTATTCTCAATTTTTTTTTCATTAGTTATTAACAATAGTGTCGTTTTTCCTCGTAAATCGAAAAAAATCGGTTTTTTTGACGATCGAAACACGATAACAAAAAAAGCTTTGTCAAGTCTTAGCCAATATTGTCTATTTCAAGAAAAAAAACTCTTTTTTTTGTTTCAGATCAATCGTCAAAGGTTCAAACGTTCAAAGGTCCTTCACGAGATTGCTTATAACTTCTTTAATTATCAATATTTTTCAATGAAATTTGCAACACAACTTTGTTAATGTATGTACAAATAAATGTCCAAACGATTTTACAATCATCTTACTTATTCCTTCAAGATTCATTTTTGTGAACGACCCCGATTTTTGGGTCATCAAACTAACCAAATCCCTTAAATCTCAACACCATTTTCGACCCGTGGTGAGACTTGGCGCGCAAGTTAAATTTGTTCTCAATCATTTTTCGTCGACACACTTCCGCGTTTGCCTTTGTGTATAGTTTATTAACACCAGGCCCCGATTTAGGGACTATTAAGCAGAGTATGATTTTCAGCCGAGCATCCTTCATTGAAGCTGCCTCATTAAATGTTATTAATTGGCTTTCCAGTCGATCGGAAGGCTCCATTAAATAAATTATTACTCCCGATAAACCTCATCGTTACATAGTTGCAGCTGCGCTACGATTAATTCGCAAAAAATTATCGAGCGTGTATGGATATACTTCCTACCATTAATTCGTGATTCCCTTCTTACCGCGAGGGAAGAGGACAACATTGGGAAGAATGAGAGGTACTGGCGTCGAGGATTATCCTCCTCGGAGCGACTACATTAGGCATTTTTATTCCCCCATGCGTGTGGAATCGTGATCCAATTTTGACGTGTATTATGGCCTGTGGCGAAAATTGCAGGCTTCTCTATAATTTTGTTACAACTCACCCAAAGCGAGATCGTTAAATAGTACAAAACTTTCACTGGCCGATGTCTTTTTTTTTTCTCGCGCTACGCCATTCCGAATTTGTCTTATGCAACGAGCGAATTTTGCAACGAACGAATTTTGCGATATCCCACAAAGGTAGTCTACACCTATATACAACCGGAAATGCTTTTGCCGAAAAAAAGCAACCTTCGGCATACAAATAATCGTATATCGATGATAATGTATTTCCAAATTGAACGAGGGGTGGGCTTTTTCTTTTTTTCACATCCTACACTTTATCGAAAGAGAACTGCCCACATTGGCACGTGGACACCGGAGATGGTATCCAGTGTCCAGCCGTGCAGCAGCCCCGTGTAGCGAACAACCCTCCGGCCCTATAAATCCCGGTCCAATTTGTCGGGGTTGGAGATTCGACTCGTTCGCCCTGAGCGAAACGATTTTCCTCTCGAAGGCACGATCATTTATCCGGCGAGGCTTTAATACCGAAAAAGAGGTGGGGCAGGAAGGGGGCAAGAGCGGGGCGTCATTTTTCGTCGGGGCTGATGACCTCCCAAGCCTGAACATCTTTCTGGCCTCGTCGTCTTGCGATCGAAGGATTGCAAAATTCTTGAGGCGCAGATTGCGACAATGCGAATTGTAAGCGTGGCCACTGCTGTTTTTCCATACGGCTAGCCAAGAACGAACGAGGGAGAGGGGGGGGGGAGAGCGAGAGAGAGAGAGAGAGAGAGGTGGTCAAAGAGCAGTCCTAGTTTTCCTTCAATGAGCTAACAACAAGCGCGACGTGACGTGAGGTACTGACCAAATGGAGAGCGGTTAATCGCCCGATAGAAAGAGAAAGATGAAAGTGAGTTTACGAAAAGAAAAAGTGAAAATATCGCGTAAGAGGTCTCGGGCGTCCTCGTTGCCAGTACATAGACTGTAATGTACAATGCCTGTAGCCCCCGATGGGTGCCCGCTAGTGATTAAATCTGTTACGCGATTACAGAAGTACACTTGGATGGCAGCGTACCTCTGCTGTTTTGAGACAAACGGGGGGAATAGACAGAGAGAGTGTGTGAGAGAGAGAGAGAGAGAGAGAGAGGGAGGAAGAGAGAGGTGGATAAAGAGACCAGCCCGTTGTTCGTTGATCTCGCGCCTTTGCGATTCTCTCGACATGAGCTCGATGCCAGACATGCTACACGCGTACCCAGTCGTTTATAGGAGCACATAAGATAGTGCGAGGGTTCACGCTTCGCGAATCAGGGATTCATCATCTCTTTGTTCTTAACTACGAAAGGCTTGAGAATTTCTCAAAATTTCAACATTAAGCCGGCCGGCTCCTTTTTGCGCCGTTGTTGACACTTTTCGGCAGTTTTTTTTTTATCTAGGGGGTATTAACATTCTAGAGAGGGGGATAAAACTGCTTAGAATGATTTTCTACATTTTGTGCATTTGGGACTACCGGGCCTGCGAGAGAGGATGAAAAGGTCGCGATTATCGAAGACACTCTCTTGTGCCCCTTGTATGGCATGCGAATCGAATCAATTTGATAGAGATCCATTATCGATCTTTCGCTGCAAAAGTTTGCTGTCTTGAGATTTGTCTCGCAGGGTGCGGAGATTTCTTGTAGTCCTTTTTGGTGGTCACATCTTGATGGCTCTTCACAGGCCCTTGGGGGTTTTGACGATCTCATCTCTTTGACTTTTATCCTACACTTATCATGTGACTGTTTCTAGATCACAGAATCCCCAGACTGCACAGCCAGTCTTTGCTGATGCATGACTGTGTCGGAGAAGGGCGTAGGGAAACTGTGGTAGAGCTGGGTTGAAATAAGTGGCTATATGTTATTGAACTTTAGTTACATTGTCATCGAAATCATCGTTATCGTTCAGCTTCATCGTTATCATCGTTGTCAGGGTTATCATCGTTATTACTGTCGTCAGGGTTATCACCGTTGTGATCGTTATCATCGTTGCCATTGTTGCCATCGTTATCATCGTTGCCATCGTTATCATTGTCATCATCGTTATCATCGGCATCATCGTTATCATCGTTGCCATCGTTATTAACTTTGCCATCGTTATCATCGTTGCCATCGCTATTAACTTTGCCATCGTTATCATCGTTGCCATCGTTATCATCGTTATGACGATGGCGAATCGTCATCATCGTTATCGTCCTTGTCATTGTTATCATCGTTATCATTGTCGCCAACGTTGTCATTATCGTCATCATTATTATTTTGATCACCGTTATCATTGTCATCATCGTTATCATTGCCATTATGGTTATCATTGGCATCATCGTTATTATTGCCATCGGGGTTATCATTGGCATCATCGTAATCATTGTCATCATCGTTATCATTGAAATTACAATGTGTTATCGTTGAAAACTTGGTGAAACTGGCAGCTGGCTAAGCGGTCATCCATTCAAGTACCACTCCAGACAAACGCTGCTTGACATGAGACCTAGCCGCCGCTGCTCTTAGATTAAGGCTCCACTACTGTCCGTTTGCAACCGGCTTATCGCCACTATATTTCCGCCGCACGCCACCAACTTTTCCAACTTACAAGAAAAAAAGAACTTGGGGAAAAAACCCAAGCTAAAGAACAAAAAGAAGCGATATGGAAGTAGCTTTGCTGACGCACGGAAAATACAAGTATCAAGTCCCTATATCCCTTCGGAATGGATATAATGCCAAATGAATCTGCCGAAATTTCACTGTGGACATTCCACGCTTCGGCGCATTCACCAATCGCCAATTATGACTCAAACAGAAGTTAGAAAGTTCACCAAGTCAACGGCAACGAGCCCAATTAGGCTTTTAGTTTGTAAAACTGCGAGATTTTTATTTTCGTGATTTCGTCACAAATCATTAATTAGCCGCAGGATCCTTGGTGTGCTCCAACTTTTGACCTTTCGGCAAAATCGTCGGCGTATACTGCCTTGGAATAGTCACGCCTTGATTACTATAGCGCAATTATACTTCACGTATTTACGAAGATGAGATAGCGCGTAATAAATTTCCTGCAGAATTCGATCCTACAGTTCAGCAGAACTGACCAGGAGGCGTAGAGCGGTTTGGTGGTAATCGGTGAAAGGCAAGCTGGTAACGTCTGGCCTCTTGTATTTTTACGGATCCTGTGTTTGCACATTTTTGTCTTTATTCCTCGCGAGTGATTCTGAGCGTAGCTTCAGCCGTATGATTCGAACACGAAGCGGTGGAGGCTCTTCTATCTTCCCCGTTGCTGAATCGCGACATCGCAAATCTGGAGAGAGAGATGGCTGGATGATAAGGACGATTTCGGAGGTCCGAGAAAAAACGGAAAGTGACGGGGATATATCTTGATTGCGTGGGACAGGCTACGAGAAGTCCTTCTCCCTGCCCGTTGACGGGCGTCTACGCGGAGCTGGATGATCATCGAGGTCTGCGCGAAGAAGCCCCGCGGTAGTAGGGGAGCAGCCATATAGAGTCCGAAATCTTTTATCCGGGAGTGCAACAAGGTGATGGGGGACATACAACAACGTATCACTTTTGTCCCCACCCCGTGGACCTTCACCGTTCTCCGTGCAGTGTGGCCGACGAACTCCTTGACGGTATGAGTTTGCCGCGTGTATATTCATTTGGAAGCTTGTAGAGAGAAAGAGAACGAAGCCAAGAGCGAGAAAGCGATAGTGAGAGAGCAATGCATCGCGCGCAACAGGAAAGAAAAGGGCGGGGATCCTCCGCGTTCCCCGGAGAGAAGAAAGGCACGAGAGCGATCGCGGAGCAGCAGACGTTGGTATATAAGAGGCTGGTTGTCCGGTTCGTTGCATCAAACACCTCCGACATGAAGGTACGTACGGATTAACGCTAACCATACATTGCGTCCTGGCCAACATTCCGTTTGCAAGAAACACCATTCCAGCAATTCTTTCTCAAAACTTCGGCTGATCCGGCAACTGTTTCAGGTGCTTGGGATTTTCGTGCTACTGGCGTGCCTCGCTAATGCTTATGGTAAGTTCATACCTCGATTACGTCTGATTCAGCGCAATGAGGATTGGCAGAAAGTCTGCTTGACCTTTGAGCCGGAAAAAAATGCATGAAAGTGCTGTTGGCTCATGCGCGAGATTATGAAACGCACTTGAGACTGTCGGCTCTCGGAATGGCCTGGGGTCGATGAAGAGCGTGCGAAGTTTGTGATATCTAAAATGGACTGGTGCCTGATGCAGCAGTTACCAACGCAATACCGATCAAAGCAGTCTTTGCAATTCATTGTTTCTGCTTTCCTCAGCTGGTTACGTAAGCAGCGGCTGGTCCGGTGGAGGTGGCGGCGGTGGCGGCGGTAAGGGTTGGTCTTATGGCGGCGGTGGTGGCGGCTGGTCCGGTGGAGGTGGGAACGGCTGGTCGTCGGGTGGTGGAGGCTGGAGCGGCGGCGGGGGCGGCGGCGGAGGAAAAATCATCAAAGTGATAACCGTCAGCGGTGGTGGTGGTGGAGGTGGATGGCCGAGCGGCGGTGGTGGATGGCCCAGTGGGGGTAGTGGATGGTCCAGCGGTGGCAGTGGGTGGTCCGGCGGTGGTGGCGGCGGTGGATGGCCCAGTAGCAGTGGATGGAAATACGGTGGCGGTGGTGGTGGCGGCGGCGGCGGATGGAAGTTGGGCGGAGGTGGAGGCGGTGGCGGCGGATGGAAACCAAGCGGTGGATGGTCCAGCGGTGGCGGTGGTGGTGAGTTGCTTTTTTGTACATTTTATTGTCCAATATTCCAACCTCGAGCCGTTTAGCTCAGAATATTTCGAAGATGTGTAGCTTTTGCCGTGTATGTACTATTCGCCTCATTGAACAACTTCCCCAATGTACCCTGGCAATCCTTCGTGGTCGGCTTGGCGTGCCAAGAAACTGGACGTAGATGGATCTTTGCGAATGCCAATCCAATGTTCAGTTAGGCGACTTATCTTTGGTCCCTCCGCAATCAACACCCTTGTACCGTTAGGCTGTTGGAAGAACACTCCAAGTACAACAGCCTAACGATACTCCGCGCTGGCGACAAACGGTTCGAGGTGTCACGGCAATTGATCAAACATTCAACTCTAACTTTTTTCGCAGGCTGGTGGTAAACGTCGTACCTGATCTATCTTAATTACCCACGGAGTATTTCGCACCCCGGAAGACTACAACAGCCGGCAAATCGAGCTTGTGAAAATGTACATAAAGACCCTTTCTCCCAGCAAAAAGAAAATCTCCGAAAGACCAAATCGATACAAGGGAAGGCAGCATCTCCGAGCACCGGAAATCCCTTTCATCGTGTACACCCGAGATTCGGACGGTTGAATTCCGTCAGCCTGTGCTGACGGTCACGAAGATCCTGCTCTGAAAAAAATAGCTTCCGGTTTACCTGTATCGAACTCGTGCATGTCTAACATTGACGAAACGAACTAGTGGCTTACGATTGAATGTGCCTGTATCTCGCGACGGACTGGAGAACGTCGCACAACTGGAGAACACACTCCCGCGATCCACCCATATTGGAAAAGTATTATCGAGCCAATCGACCCTACGGCTAAAGAAGCACGTCTACCGAAAGGAAAGGCGGGCAGGAAACGAGCCGCGGAAACACGTCCAGTCGGTGCTCCATCTCCAGCGCCCTTCCCCCCTTGGAACCCAACGTTACCTCCACCATCCACCATCGCCTAACTTCACCACGGCGACCACAAACACCATCCCTCTTGCTCTCTCGGGTACATTGTAGCCAATAAAAAGTTTCACGGAACGCACGAGTGCACAACGCAAAATCCAACGTTGTTGGCTTTTACTTGGTATTGTTACATAAACATACACACACACGCATCTCTGTACATGTACACGAGGGTATACACGGTACCGAGTAATACCCATCATAAAGTATAGTACTTTCGAGCAAGGAGTCTCATTGAAACGCGCCAAATTTTCCTGTCCTCGGGCTTTTCTCTTCGTTTTTCTCGTTTTCACCCCCCGAACCCCCTTCTTGTCGTCGCTAAAACGAGTTACGTTCCTTGCCAAGACAGTGATCTCTCGCTCCCTCTCACCTCGAATTGGCCGAAAAATCTTCACGATAGAATGCGTTCCGGTGATTCGAGCTCGGAGCTGCGCGATACCGCACAAGACGAGGATGACTTCCGGTCTCTCTTCCGGTGCCTTTCCGTTTTCCGCTTCGCCTGGCCGTTCCGCGGGTACACGAGCTAGTGTAGACACAAGGAGCACATGATTCTCGCAACGATGTTTCGCGATCGCAACAAAAAATTAACTATCGCACATGATGCAAATTGTCGATCAGTCATGAACGTGCAGACATCAGCGCTGCGCTCTTGATAGCTGCATGGTTCGGTAAACTGTTATACCGGAAGGTACACTCGATACGAAATTGACTGCAGATATGGACAGTCGTTTTTCGATCGCTGGGTGGGCGCTCACAAAAGTACCTTGTCCGGTCATGTCGGGTGGCGTTCCATCCCCTATGATGATGCCTATCCCCATTTCAATTGACTCAATAGTGATGTGAAAGTGGGCAGGGCAGGGTGCAATTTACGTTATCGGAGATTTGAAGCGAGTAGGATTAGGATCTTGTCATTTCGTGGACAATGGCAAGTTTGAATTCGTTTGCGAAAATTGGACGTGCACGTACCCTTGCGGAAATTTGTTGGGCTGACCCCAGATCCTACCACATTCCTAGAGGGATTTGACGGGGACGCCGCACGTAAGAAGTCCACATTCGAATCCAAGTGGGCACCGCGCTATTTCCTGATTGACGTTTGAGAAGTTTTTATTCGCAATTCTACACCGAAATTTGTTGGATCTCCTAAAAAAATATCCTTTCGGGATCTTGCACACAAATTTGATGCGGAGTCCCAAAATGCACCCACATCTTTATGGGGATTTGTTGGGGTCACCGCATATACGGAGTCCTCATTGGGAGCCCGAGTCGAAATTTAGACCCTCCTTTGAATGCTCGAGAACCTATTTACTTTGTAACGCACAGACCGCCGCCCTCCTTTGACTCCCCTTGAACCTATATGGAGAAATTTGCACCGTTGGCGACCCTCCTTTAGCCCTACTGAACCTTCTATTCAACCTGCTGAGCCTCCTTTAGGCCTATGGGCTCGGCTTGCGTGAACCTACACAGCCTCGTTTTGGCCTAAGGTCCTATCTGTACCCTACAGAACCTCCTTTGAATCCAAAGCGGAAGGAAAATGAAAGATTGGATCCAAAGGAGGTTCTGTAGGGTCAAGCTATATCTGAAAAATAAATTATATGTGTGAATTAAAAATATGATGTTTGATTATTTATTATAAGATTGATTTATTAATTCGAAACATATACATCCATTGTCACAACTATAAATTATTTCGTGTAACTGAAAATATTTTTTAATTATAATTATCCCTTATTTGGAATATCGGTGAACTGCGGATGGGAGAGAAGGTGGGGGGGAGCGGAGGGCAGCATATTGAAGTAGGCTTAAAGGAGGGTTAGTAGGGTCAGAAGAGGTTTAAAGGAGGGCTAGGAGGCTCTGCGAGCCACTGGTGAAAGGAGTCAAAGGAGAGTTAGTAGGGCGAAAGGAGGTTTAAAAGAGGGTTTGTAGGTTTGCGTGAGCATTAAATCAGGCTCACTAGGGTTTAAAGGAGGTTTAGACGAACCTACTAAACCTCCTTTGAGTGAAAAAGTCCAATTTCTGCCACTTTTGGAGGTTCAGTAGGTTCTGATATACATGTTTTTGAGATTTTCATTTGAACCTCTTGAACCTCCATTGAATGACAAATTGGGATCGAAAGGAGATTCAAAGGAGGGTCTAAATTTCGACTCGGGATCCCATTGGATTCTGCACGGTGCCTCGATGGCCGTCGTTTGAGAATTCTCAACATAATCTGCAAGCTTCATGAGCGTGCGAGGTACGTGTGCAGTGTACGTGTGTGGTGATATGCCAAAGTGTAGTAAAATAAATAGCAAACGACAATTGCGGTAGATTCTCAGTGATGTGATTGACATCGATTTTTAAGATATACTTTTCTAAGCGATTTGTACTTTTTTAAGGGAGGAGATACCTTTAGGAGAGAAAAACTGCTGATTTTCGTGTTTTTTTTTTCAAATGAAAAGATTTCACCTTTTTTTGAGACTTAGGGTGTTTTTTTTACGAATTTTGGCTGTTACATGGTATTTTTTTATTAATCCTTGAAAATGGCGGAGGGATGGCGCGGTCTTCTAAAGGGGTTGCGTTGAGTGAGCAATGTTAAAAATCGATGAAATAGTACGCTTTTAAAGAAGGCGATTTAATTTTCTGGAAAAATGGCTCCATTTAGCAAAAAAATCCTTCTTTTTTTAATTTTCCAAAATATTATGTCATGTTTTAGACAATAAGGTTAGGAAGATTTAAATCAAATATCAGAATCAGTACATTCGTGTTTTTAGCTATATGTCACGCCAGTTTTGAAAATGCAGTTCAGAGAACCGTGCCAAACCTCCGTCATTTTTGAAGAATGATAAAAAATAAAAAATACCATGTAACAGGCAAAAGCAGCAATAAAACATACTCTAAGTCTCAAAAATAGTGAAAAAATCTTTCATCAAAACAAAAAATTACAAAAATCAGCAATTTTTTCCTCGCCTAAAAGTACCTCCTCCCTCAAGATAAAATGTCTACTTTTTAAGATCCACTCATTTTGTATATCTATATATTTCGTTTAAAAAATTCAACGTACAGAATTGGATGGGAACCATCAAGAATCGTATTGGAATCTGTTCGATAATCTGGGAATGCTTTAGGATTCAAATTGGCTTCGTACATTCCAATGGGGAATCGCGATGAGAATCTACTGTACGAGCGTGACGTTTTACCACAGTACAGTTGTTTTAGTATAGGACTGTCAGGAAGTAGCGTCAGTCATGGGAAATCAATTGGACACCTACGACAATTTCTGCACGGTTAACCGGGAGTAGAAAAGCTGCAATCTGTATGAAAAGGACCGCCAGTTGAATCGTTCAATTTTTGTTGCATGGTCGATCACGCGTCGTTGGATATGGGAGCTACAAGGGCGATGGATGTAGACATATGGACCTGCCATTACGCGCATCGTGTAATTATCCGTCACCGACATATATGCCGATAATTAATTCCTCGAAGCAATCGAATGATGCGCCTGTGCGAAAACTGTCACTTTTAGCTCGAACCTTCCATCCTCTCCTCCCCCTTCCCCGCAGCACACGTATAAATGTATTATTAATAATGCAACACGTCGGTTTACGGTGCGAGATGAGGCTGACGTGTCCTACGATCGTTCTCGATCGTCATCAAAATCGAGCAAATTTTATCAATTACGCCAGCTTGTAACATGCACGCGTTATTATCGAGATCGGGAATAAAATAAATTGTGCGCACTCGCGGAATATTCCGCGCTGGATTTTCGTGCCCGGAATATTATTCGAGACTGCGGAGAGGCAAAAGCGAACGAAGAAACAAAAAACGAGAAATGGGATTCGTTGTAAAATACGATGTAAAAAAAATGGTATTCCTCCTCTTCGGGCCCCTGCTCCTCGGTGCAGCCACCAACCACGGAAAATCCATTCGTCCGTTCGCGAGCATCCCCTTCCGGCTTTATCCCACCGGTGCACTCTTTTCCCGGGGGACGCTGACTCGCCCGAAGCTTCTCTCTCTCTCTCTCTCTCTCTCTCTCTCTCTCTCTCTCTCTATCTCTCTCTCTCTCTCTCTCTTCCCTTACATTTTTCATTACTTTTCATTTCTATGTGCTGAGCCAATTTATACGGCGTTGCTGGAACTGAGAGAGAAGCCCGAAGAGCAAGAGAGAGAGAGAGAGAGAGAGAGAGAGAGAGAGAGAGAGAGAGAGAGAGAGAGAGAGAGAGTAGTGAAGCAATTGCGAAAAGCGCCCCGCGCTAATTGGGTCCTTCAGATATACGAACGTCGCTTGCTTCGTACCGCTTATACATACAAGATCCGCGAAAAGTCCTCTCTCAGCCCGCACTATGACCGTCGAATCTGTCGTCTTTGCTACTGCTCCTGCTACATCAGTCCGGCTTATTTGCCAGAAGCAGCCATTTTTCACACCATGAAGGATATACAATGCGTTCGAGAATTATTGCCAAATTACACTCCAAAATAAGACACCGCTTTCGCAATTTTTTTTTGGCGGATCGATGGAACGTGGGCGTGTCCCGTGATGGCGAAACTTCCAATCAAGCTCATTTCTTGCTCCATGTGTGCTTGCGCGCTACGGCAATGCAAATAAAAATACACCATTTGATTTCTTTTGGCCAAATAAATATAAAGTTCTATTTTTATATGCAGCAAGTGCAAATATTTATTTATATTTAACGAACGCAACTCGTTGGATTTTTATTTATTTTTTACGAGCTGTTTCCCGTAGCTTGTGGTTTTTTTTTTAAAGAGGGAATGAAATCGAATTTTTTCGTAAGGGAGCATGATGTTTCTTTATGATGCCCAGAGAGTGATAACACTAGGCCTTTCCCTAGTAATGGCTTTAGTTGAATTGTGGATATTAATGACGGACGAGCATTATAAGGTGGACATACGTTTTTTAAGGGTCTGGTGCGGACATTTTGAGATCGAGAAAAAACTGATATTTGAGGCGTTGTATTTATGTGGCTAATCGAACAATGAAACTAATTCATAAAAGAAGTTTTCAAAAACGTGTTTCGTATTCGGAATTCAATTATCCTCATTTTGCAGTACTCAAAATGGAATTTTGCTTTTTTCCAGAATGTTTAATTTTTGTGTAACCATTGTGTGAACATAAAATCTGTCAATATAAAAAGTTTTGACATAAAATGTCCTCAATTCCAAAATTTGAGTTTTTTCAATAACTTTTTACCACACTTCAATTATATATTAGGTGTGGTAATAAGAAATCCATTATTTTGGCCTTCAACTTCATGCAAAAATAATGGATTTCTTTTTATTACACCTAATATTTACCGAATTGCGACTATACAGACATATTAAGAGGTGACAAAAGTGTATTCCTGATTAAAAAAAAAATGCCCCGAAGGTTTTTTAATGTCAGGCGGATCAAGTACCAAATCAAAATAGTGGGTCAAAATCGTGGGTTAAAATCGTGGCTAGAGACAAATGTGCCAACGGAAGGTTAAAAAGCCGACAGCCACCTTATAATTATCCTCTTTTATTTATATTATTACTAAACTAAGGACGTTACTAGGCATGCACTTTCTAGCGCGATGAATCAAGAGTTCATTCTACTCTGCCATAGAATCTCACCTGTCTTCCTCTCTTTAAAAAAT
Source organism: Ophion costatus (assembly GCA_951751655.1). Classification (NCBI taxonomy): domain Eukaryota; kingdom Metazoa; phylum Arthropoda; class Insecta; order Hymenoptera; family Ichneumonidae; genus Ophion; species Ophion costatus. The sequence continues at coordinate 30,056,150 of OX632363.1, forward strand.
CACCATTACATATATCCCATTAAGGGGGGAGATACTTTTAAGCGAGGAAAAAATGGCTGATTATCATTATTTCTTTCAAAAGGAAAGATTTCTTCACAATTTTCGAGACTTAGGGTATATTTTGTTACTATTTTCGGCTGTTACATGGTATTTTTCGTTATTCATCTTTAAAATTGGCGAGAGTACGGCACCACCTTCTAAACGGTTTGCGGCGGATATTATCAGGCGGCGTGATACGTAGTGTCGGCGGCATTAAACTGAAAAAAAAACCAACGAAAATGTTCCTTTCATTAACCCTCATACGCGGAATATGAACCAAGAAAAAGTGACAAATGTAAAAAATCGATTAAACCTTACGCTTTGAAATAAAAAAATCGAATTTTCCTCCAAAAAAATGGCTACATTCTGCAATAATAACGACTTTTTTATTTAAAAAAACATTTAGTGTCCTGTTTTAGACAATAAGGTTATCAAGATTTTCACCAAATATCATCAGAATCGGTCGATGCGACCGATAAAAAAACATACTTGTACTCGTAAGCGTACGTACGAATCTCCTCCCTCAAAAAAGTTACCAACAGTTCGCAAGTTACTTTCAGGAGACGCCAAATCTGGAAGCGTTGCTGCCAATTTTTAAATCGTTGATCGGCCTGCCAACGCCGATCCATCGATCGTGTTCTCTCACAAATTATCATTATTAAATGCACTCGATTATCACGGCACTCAATGTTTCAACCACGCAATTGCGTGCCATCGCGGGCCACTGTTGACGCACGAAGACCCTCGTTGCAGGGCAAACTTACTTGCGTATACACACACACACGCATGTCCGTGTGGCCCTTAGGCGCGTTTCGACGTTTATCGTTTTGCCTGTTCTGTTTCGGTTGTATAACGATCGTCGATGTCGATGAGCAATTAAATTAGAGCGGATTACCAATTACCCCCGTCCTCGGTTTTCCATACACGTATGCGTATATGTACGAGTATACTGACATCATCTCTGCCAAATATTGGTCTCTCCTACTAATAGCCGGATGTGCGCATTACCTTTCGCCGTATATATAAATACACACGTACACCCCCCCCCCCCACCCACATACACGTGTGTGTTTGTGCGCGTGTTTGTATGTGAATGTGCGCGCACATAGGCGCTCTTTGGATGGGGAAGGACCCTGGCAAGTGGATGCGGGCGAGATTTGGGCACACACACCGCTCAAAGCGACCGGGGGAGTTTCCCTACGGTATAATTTTGAGGTAGGCTTGATATGGCAATGGGGACGAGAAGGAGAGATGGAGAGAGAGAGAAAGAGAAAGAGAGAGGGAAAGAGAGAGAGAGAGAGAGAGAGAGAGAGAGAGAGAGAGAGAGAGTTAGAGTTAGAGGGAGAGACCATGTGATGCTTCAAACCCATCTGTGATCCTACCGGTATACATTCCCACGTAATAATACCCATTTGCATCACTATCCATGTGTGCGTGTTACTAGTAGCTGTGTAGTACTCCCCCGCTCTCTACTTATATATATATATATATATATATATATATATATATATATATATATATATATATATATAAACGCACAAGTGCTAAACTCCAATCGACCTGAAACGCGCTCCCTTCTGACTGTCAGCGCGCACCCACACAAACACAGCACATCACAAATCTCACCAATTAGTAACACCCTGCGCGACCAGTTTCTCCAATGATGGCAACGTTCACCTAAGCTGCCAACATCTATACTCTTGTGCAAGAACGTACTAATCGCTCCGTAAGCATGAGATATCGCGGTACAGGGAAGGAGAGAGAGAGAGGGAGAGTTGCATGTTGGGGAATGAAAAACATTGATGCGTTTATCAATTGGTCAAGCTGTGAGGTTTACAGAAATCGAGGCAACGTTTCTTATTTTCGTGTGACGATTATTTTGTCCTCTGCGGATGGCAGTTTAGGCAATTTAGGGGGGGGGGGGGGGGAGAGCGACGTAGTGTGTCAGCGAGAGGGGGTTGAAACTCGCCGTTGTGACACGTCGGTGCGAAAAAGCTTGAAAGTTTTGGCACCGAGGTACCTCGGAAAATTCGCAAATCTCGCATTGAACAGGCAGTAGTCGCTAGTGCAGCGAGGAGGAGGAGGATGAGAGAGAGAGAGAGAGAGAGAGATGCCAGAGCAGCCGGGTGAGGGAAAACGAGGTTTGCGCGCTCTACAATAATTTATTATTCGGCACTCGGCCGGGGGAGCACAGCGCACAGCTCTGCGGATTCATGTGACACACACGTTGCGCGGACGACTTTGGAGTATACGAGCTCGCGCGTTTTTGCCCACGGATCTCTCTGTGTGTGCTCTCGTTTCATCCGGTACGAAGGGGAAAAAAACCAAAAAAAGCGCGAGGGGCACGGGAAAACACCGAAAAAAAGCAACCAGTGCAGCATCGCGTCGATGTAAAGCGCGCGCGCACTGCCGGTGCAGGATTTGTCGTTACTCTCGTCTCATTTTTCTTCCTTTTCGTTTATTTTTCCTTTTTTTTTTCAACATTTTTTTCGTTTCGCATTCCAACAAGAATGCCAGGGTATAAGGGCCGTGCAACGTGACGCAGACGTACGTACCATATATTCTAACTGGTAAATACCGCTGATATATCGAAGGGAAAAGGGAAAATCGAGGGAGCGCGGTAGACGTTTTTTCGCTGGTTCGCCTCGCGACTCGGAGATTTTTTTCCACCGTGCGCAATTATGCCCTCGAGCAGGAACGCATATAGCAACGGTGAGAGAGAAAGAAAGAAAGAGAGAGAGAGAGAGAGGGAGAGAGGGGTCATGTACGCCGGTTCGACTCTGGGAGAGCAGGCGTAACTAATAATAAATAATAATTATCAAATCGATAGAAGGGATTCAGGGATATACAGGGTGGCAATTATAAGGTTGTCATATGATTATGAAGGGCCAGGTGCGGAGATTTCGCAACTGAGAAAAATAGGACATTCAACGATTTTTTCAAGTCCCCTTAAAAAAATATCGCATATTTTGCGACGAGTAGTAATTGCCAGAAAAATTGAGCAGTCTGGAGAAAAATCGGGATTCCATTTTGAGAATAGCAGAACGAAGATAACTCGATTTCGAACACCAAACACATATGCAAAGCTTTTTTTAAGTGGAATTACATTCCATTGATCCACTTTCAGGCCTCAGGCCACAGTAACGGGTATAAAATCATGTGTGAATTTAACAATATTTTTTCGTATGAAAAAGTAATTCACTCATAAAATTAATTACACATCTATTTAGTACGAATATCAAGCTGTTAGAATTTTTCTTTGCGATGTACAAAATGGCCGACTACTGGAAACTTCTCGGAACAGCTTTTTTTCAATTGGCGCGACGAGTAACTTCAACAATTTTCACTCGATTTACTTCAAATTTGAAAGTTATGTTCCTAATTGCATTTCGCAGAGAAGTACGTACGGAATTTCTGATAAATCGAAAACTTTTCATTTTATGAGCAGTTTATGAGCAGTTATAACGAAATTTTTCACTGAAAATTCATTTCTTAAGTTCAAATGCCAACAACTTTTGAATAAAACAATATTTTTTAAATTCCGTACGTACTTCTCTAGGTATTCTAATGTCGATTGACGAGAATTTTTGGTTTTGTTCTAGGTGAAAAATTGTGGATAGGACTTAGGATGCAGTAACTGTCCGGCAATTAATCCGTTTCACAACATAGTTTCGTAAATTTTCAATGTTCAAGTTTCAAGGTCACAATTTAATATTTAATGTTCAATTTTAATAGCTTTAGGGCTGTAGGGGCCGAAATAATACTTCGATTAAAATTTTAAAAACTGTTCAAGTCGAAAATATAGTGTTGGAAAGTTCGTGTCGAAAAAATAAGCGGTTGCTCTACTTCGTTCATTGATACCGTAAAACGAGGTTACGTTGAACAGGTTTTGCAAGCTTTTTGGCGGTAACTTTTTTTTAATATACTAAATTCTGATTTTTTTTTGCTCCAATAGAACAACGTGTCCTTTGGCTATCAAATGTAAAAGAAAGTCAAGCCCTACTGCTCCCCCCAGTTTTATATATATTTTTTAAAGTGTCTCGAGTGTATGGTTCAAAGTAACCCGTTTATTGTAAAGTAGGTGTGTGAAGTAACCTCAAGTGGGGGTTTCTTTGACAAGCCATTGAAATGCAACTTATGTCAAGATTAAGGGTTCCTTTGATATGTTGATGAACATTTTTTTATTTTTTATACATTATACACGGAATGAAATGAAAAACAACGATTTTTTTTACAATCAAATTGTCATCTTTATTAAGGAAACATTTTACATAAAACCATCAAGCACCTAGGGTACTATTATAGGCACTGAATCAGTCTTATAATTATAATTGAGATCAAAATCAATGTGCAACATTATAATAAATTTGAACCAATTCAAACACATTTAAATGCGCACACATTTAAATTGTATTTTGGCGCTCTGTTGGAGTAGTCCCAAAAATTGTCAAATTTACCCTTAATGTCAATTTAAGCCCGTTTTACGGCAATACTCGAAAAACGATGTGACTTTTGAGCTCGAACGGTTTGTTTTCGGACATCAATGAAACTTGTGTTGTAGGTTACATTCGGCAACACCGCGTTAACTGGCTCTGTTGAGGGAGCCCCTCAAGTGAGCATTAAGGAGGCTGGAGTAGTCCAGTTGAGTCAGATGGTGGTTTATGATTTTTTTTCACGAATTTGAAAAAAATGCACACGAGGTATATCTTTATTTTGTAGATGCTAACTTTTCATTAAATATATAATTAAAGAGGCAAAATTATGCATTTTTATATTTTTATTACGTAGATTAGAAAAACTTTTGTCTTACTTCCAACTTGATAAAGTATAACAATAAGTTGATAAAGTACTTGATAAAGTATAACAATAAGGAGGATTATTATGAAAAAACTGCGTCAGCGGATGTTTTATACAACTCAGAATAAAGTTTTGAGTAATTTATAACTATGCACATTTATATTTATGTCACAAGATTATTTATTATTGCCATTAATGAAAATTAAGTGTTGCCGAAATACCGTGGTTGGCAACAACGCTCTTCATTCACCAGCCAAGATTCGTAATATTTTATCAAACATTGATGGTTGAATATTGAATATTGAATATATATAGTTTTGTGATGGGCAAGATGGATTTTTTTCTCTGAATGTCTACAAAGTTTTAGTTTGCGTTAAAACGTTGTTATAAATGGTTTATCTTGGTGCTAAATACCCAAAAAAATAACATCATCCGTAGTGTCAACATGCCCATCTAACCGCATGTTTTGCATTCATTAAACTACTTATCATCTCTGGTGTTTTGTGGTGAAAAAAATAAAAAAATTCGTAAAGCCTCAGTATAGTCTAGACAATAATATATATATATTAAAAAAAAATTAAATCTTCGATCATGGCTAACGCTCCAGACTCCTTAACTGGCGGGTATTGCAAAATCGGCGGGTGTTCAAAACTTACATAGTGTTACAGCATTTGAATTTTATTATAAAATCCATTTATTCATCGGCTCGACATTTTAAACGTTTTCTCGACTTTTTAAAAAAAAACCTTTATAAAACGTTGAACGTGAACGTTTCTCACCGTGTAAATAACCAGGAGACGTCGACGTTTTGGCGATAGTCAGCCGTGCCAAAGGCAGAAACGGCTGCTGTTGCCAAGTCTATCGATTATACTTTCGCGAATAAAATTGCCACATATTTACGTTCAATTGTAGAAATGATAACTACTAATATCGTTTCTCGGCTTAGAAAGATTTTTCAACAATATTATGAGCTAGAAATTGCCCAATGAAAATTTATTTTTATGCGAAATTTTATTCGCAATAGGTTGGCAGCATGCCGAAAACTCATTGTATTTTCATCTTCACCACTGCAGCCAAGGAACGATATCAAAGCTCTTTCAGATGCATCTTCGATCATTTTTTTTCTCAACGACGCAAAGAGAAAACGTTTTTCATAGTCGTCTTGTATTTGGAATTCAATTATCCTCGTTGTGCTGTACTTAAAATAGCGATTTGATTTTTCTTCCAGATTGCTCAATTTTTTCGGTCCATTATTACTGATCACAAAAGTACGAAATATGTTTTTCAAAAAGGACTTGAAAAACCATTGAAGATCATATTTTTTGGGTCACGAAATTTCCGCGCAGGACTTTTGAAAAAAAAACACGGCCACCTCATGATTGTCACCCTGTATATTTCGATGGATATTCCGATACACATTCCAACCTGCTCCCATATACTCTGCAGAATTGACACTCTGAAGGATTGTTGAGCAAATATCAATATTTTTTTCCCGCATTCTTGCTTCTTCGCATTTTTTTCCTAATTAATTCGCCCGTTTGATTCGGATCGAGTGCATACGCGGTGACAGTAATTTCGTGACTCTGGCAGTAATTACTCCGTTTCCGAAATCGTTCGAGCGCCCTTGCAGATCGACGGTGGCAAAAAAAATAAACGCCCCCGTTCTCACTCCATCTCTAATGACACTGCGTATTTATTTTAATCTACGTACTAAATTTATCGCGACGATTGTGATTCGCTCGGCACGTTTTTGTTTTCTTTTTTTTTCTATGATCTACGAAATAATATTCTTACGACGCATTCGCTCTTTCGCGTTGTGATCGCGCAATTTTTATTTTTCCATCTCTCGTATGTATCTTCGTCCCTTGCAGCGATAGCATCAATCCACAAGTCTGAAGTGGACTGGGAGTTTTACGGAAATGAAAGTGAGCTCGAAATGAGACTCTCTTGTCTTTACTCCGTCGTTGAATCCCCGGTTTTGAATCACCGTTTATATGCAAGAGAGCGAATACGTACATTGCAGTACACGTATTGCGATAAGTCTTTGGAGCGCCTGCTTTCATACAGGGCGTGCCGTACGAGACGTCGCGATGACTCGAGAACAGGGAGGCAAATAATAAAATTCCGAGACGTATCGAGCTAATTCAAACGAGAAGAAATGGCAAGATGACTTTTTTTCGTGGACGTTTTTGAAGTCATTTTATTATTATTTTTTCATGAAAAGATTAATTTTTACAGCGGAGTTTTATTCTACGTGAAGAAAACGGGTTTGCAAAATATTTTTTTTCTTTGGTCTTTATTTTCTTTTTCATTACGAAAGATGTTTGATACAATTGCCCTTGAAAATATAAATTGATGCGGCGATTAAATAATTGATAAACAAACAAAAAAGTCTGCTGATACTGGTGAATAGTTTTTGAGGTGATTTTATTTGTTTTTTTTTCACCAAAAGATTAAATTTTACAGCGGAATTTTATTCTAAGTGAAAAAAAGGGTGAATGATTTGCATAATATTTTTTCATTTGGTTTTTATGTTCTTTTTCATTATGAAAGATGTTTGAAACGATTGCACTTGCAAATATAAATTGATGCGGCGAATAAAGAATTTATAAACAAAAAAGCTTGCTGATACTTGTGAATAGTTTTTGAGGTGATTTTACTTTATTTTTTTCGGGAAAAGATTAATTTTTACAGCGGTATTTTATTTTACGTGAAAAAAACGGGTAATTGGCTTCCGATACATTTTTTCATTTGGTCTTTATTTTCTTTTTCATTACGAAAGATGTTTGAAGTAGTTGCACTTGAAAATACAAATTGATGGGGCGAATAAACAATTGATAAACAAAAAAGAGAGTTTGCTGATACTAGTGAACAGCAAGGCCTATTAAAAAATCCCGAGACACGTATCGAGCTGATTCAAACAAGGAGTAATGGTAATATTTCTTTTTAGTGGACGTTTTTGAGGTGATTTTTCTTCTTTAATAAAAAGATTCATTTTTACAGCGGAATTTTATTCCACGTGAAAAAAGCGGGTAATTGGTTTCCGAAAAAAAAATGTTTGATCCTTATTTTTTTTTTCAGCTCGAAAGATGTTTGAAACGATTGGACTGAAAAATATAAATTGATACCCCGAATAAATAATTGATAAAAAAAGGACGGCTTATACGGAGAGAAGCTCTTCGAATAACAGTGCTCATTTTGTTCCTTACGAAATCGTGACGAAAGTAGCCTACATCGTGCTGTTCACTATCGCTTCGTGTGTCCCTCGGCAGATTAATTGTCAAAAACGTATATTTTCCGCATTTGTTTTACTTCAATGATTTGTTATTACAGTCGGACCCCCCAATAAGAACGCCCGCAATAAGAACGCTTCCCCTTTGTCTCGCTCGAGCGCTTCCCCCACTCCGACTCGAACCCCGAGCTCGAGTCATTACGCGTGCGGGTTTCTGAATAAGAACGCCCAGCCTAGGAGAGCTCAGAAGAGTAAAATGAGATAAATATTGTAATGCACATTTCCGTTTTAAACCATTCTCGTTATACTATGAAGAAATGTTGCTATACAATCCAAAATCAACACTTTTTGTTAACCGAACGCATGCATTTTTCGAGTCAATTACAAAGATTTTATTTCCATTTATAACAAATAATGTCTGTATATTTGAGGATTGTCGTACAAAATAGCCAAAGATTCAGATGAATGATTAAAATTATTTTCGTTGTGTTGAGTTATTTTGATCCATGGGGCATTCAACTGGAGGTTGAATATTTTCAAGGGCGCCGAATTCCTCCATTGAATATGAAGTCTCAGAGAAATGGAGTTTTTCAATGTCTTCTTTTTCGGTAGAATTAGTACTACTTTGCGGTACAGACTTTGTTTGGGTTTACGACAAAATATTTTTCATAAACAACAGTTTATTTTTCGTTTCTTCTGTGACGTCTTATATCGTCGGTGATCATCCACTATTATTCAATCACTAATATGTATAAATAATATTGAAAAAAAACTATTCATTAAGTAGAACAAATGCGACAGAGTACGTTTTGCGCATGGGCGACAAGTTGAAACTCGTTCAAGCAGCCGTTCTTATTCAGAACCTCGCATGCCGAAAAGAAAGAGAGAGAAAACTCTTCTCCTTGGGGGCTTTTGCGTTCTTATTGGGAGGTCGGACTGTATTCACATTTACCGCAATCAACGCATAAGTACATTCCGTGCTCGTTACACATACCCCTCCTGCATAACGGGCACTTACTTTTAATTTCATGATCGGCATTCTAAATACATAATTCACTATAGTAAAGTGAAATAAAACAAAAACTTATGAGAATTTTCTATCTCAACTCACTTACATGTATTACCAAAACACCAAATTTCACCAAAAAAAAATGTTTTCAGTTTCACCGAACAGCTGCATGTACGGGGTCGTCTCGACCCCCCATTCTTTTCGACAGCTGTCCTCGATACACGGGCAGTAAGTAGGATGGGGGGCGGAACGACCCAGTGTGCAGTCGAATGGTACAAAAAACCTTCAAAAAAATATTCGAAAACAATTGGCCAAATAATAATACCGCCATAAAAATACAGATTTCCATTTTTCCAAGTTGACCCTGAACCCCTTCGAAACCAGCTAAACAAAAAGTCATGCCATTTTATTCCTCCTTTAAATGTACTCGATACGTGTCTCGAGGAATTGCAATGTCCGAAGATAAATGGGACCCCCTGTATATGGAAAAAGGTGGTGGTAGTTCTGAGGGCTGTCCTCGTGGACTGAACTTTATCCCAGCTCCAATGTCTTCATAATCGCCTTTCCCCATATCCTTGCACCGTGTACACTTCCTCCCTCTTGCACTTCAACCTCCATTGTCGTTCGTTCCTTTTGTGCGTTTCGCAATACCACAAAAAGCACAAGGGAAAACGAGAAAGATCTGCAAGGCTGCAGGAGGATTCATCTTCGACTCTTGTCGCGTTATCTTGCTCCGATCTCCCGCGTGCACGTTCTCTCCTCCCGTCGTCTCGTGGCCCTTCCGTTGGCCCTTTCATTCCTCGTCCACTTTCTCGACTTCCACATACCCTCGTTTCCACCCCTCACCCCTTTCCCCCCGTGCACGCCTCGCTCGTGCCGTTCGCATTGCCGTCGGGGATTAGGGGATGGTGAAGGGCCCTGAAGGGTCCCGAAGGGCGGGGAAAAGGGCCGGCCAGCAGGGTGTAGGTATGCAAAATCGCGGTAACGCAAAACTACGAGGATTCGCCGGAAGTCAGAGAGAAGGCGAAAAAAGAGGTGGCAAGAAAATACGAAGGAACAAATGAGAACCGGAAGTGCATGATGCAGCGAGGGGGGAAGTAAGGAAAATAAAACATGGCTGGCGGAAAGTCCGGCAAAAAGCAGGGAGAAAAATGCAGACGCTACTTCTAACCGCGCCATCTCTTCTGACGCCGCTGTGCTCCCTAAGTCTCTGGATAGTCCATCTATCTCTCATCTCGGATGGTTTCGAACCTGCGACAACTCCGAAAAAGCTATAGCTCTTTATCTAGCCCTCCCTTGCTCTATCGTCCTCGTCCTCTCGCCACGTTGACGAGAACAGTTTCCGTGACGGAAGCGGGAATGAACCGGGAATTTCCCTCTTCCTCTTCGTCATTCCTGCGGAAGAGATAGAGAGGCTGCGACGTTGATGAGTTTTCTTCAGGGTCGAGGAGCTTTCTCGTCCCTCTGTGCACCGCTCTGGTCCGCCTCCACCCACGAATGCCCGATGATTCTTTCAGTCGCGCGGAACGAGGATGGCGCGACTCCTGGGGGATGCTCTCATCCCCGGTCGAGAAGCCAATGCTGACGCGAACCCGCTGAACTTGTTTCTCCAATGTACTGACAATGAGTTGATTATTTTAGAGCTGATTCCGTTTTTCAAATCATGATTTTTATATTAATGATTAATAATGGAATTATTGATAATTACTTATATCAATAACTGTCGTGGCGATCGTAGCTATTGACCATTACCATTGCAATCCTCGGTATCGAGTGAATCGACGGGTCTGCATAGGCTTGGAGCCCAAAAGACAGGTCGATTTTCAATATTTTTTGCTGATGCGAGTTCTCGGATGACGAGGTCGGGATTTTACGCACAATTGAAACACAGTCTTGCCAAGTTTGAGTTTTTTTTTTGGCGAAAAATATTGACAAGTGATGAAGTTATATAGCGCCGCAGCTGGCTGACCAAGCGGTGTAGGTGATCTTGGCAACTGGCGTGATCAGAAAATAACAATTAAAAATGTTCCTTTGGTATAATATAAAAATTTCGTATGATCGAATGCTTTTTCGACATTTAGACAATTATGGGAATGCCAGGCCGTAGAAAAAAAGTTTGATTTTTGACTAAGAAAAAATGACTTTAATCATTCGTTATCAAAAAATGGATAAGCATATACAAGAATGATTTGGCCATACGATAGAACAGGATATTAACTATGTTCTGTCCGAATTCAATCCTTTGTATCAGCGTGTGACAGTTCTGTAACAAACCATCTACGTCCTCTCATAATCCGATACTCCCATACGTTTAATCCTTTTTCGAATCAGTGTCACGCGACGGCTTCACACCGTCCTATAATTTTTAGTGCAATTCAGGCAGACTAGATGGCGTTAGGTGGATGAAAATTTGATCGAAGTTCACTTATCTCGAGGTTGAAAGATTCGAAACTGAGTGAAGATTGCGAAAATTGAAAAAAAAGTATACAAAAACGACAAAGTTGTGTGCAAAATATGTGGCGTGGTTTTGTGCTACAACAAGCAAAACAATTGCTGCATTGCATTTCATACCTCATAAAAGAACGTTACGACACAATATGTAACCTCCTCTCACACCCCTTTTGTTGCTTTATAAATCGCCCCTGATTACATTTTCCAAAAACATAAAAATAAAGTGTTTTTTTTAAAATGATTAAAACCTACCACAAAGTCAACTATTTAAAAATTTGATAATTTTATACTTTAGCGGCTTTACCGAAAAATGGTATCCGATTTTTTTGCTGATAAATAGCTTTATTTTGTTATAAACAACGATATTATGTGTGTGTCTTATTAATTGATATACAGACGCAAACACACACACACACAAACACTAAGTGAAAAAATGGTCTCTTTTAACGCAAACGGTATTCGAAAATTGACAAAAATTACAAAACTGCAAAACATGGTCATAAAAAATTCAAAATTGATAGGAGCCTTCATCCGCATCAACAATATATCATTGCTTATAACAAAACAAGGCTGTTTATCAGCAAAAAGATCGGGGGCCATTTTTCGAAAAATCCGCTAAAGTATAGATTTACCCACAATTTTTACGCCGTTAAGTTATGAAGGGTTGAAGTGAATCGGACGAATATATTTTGCGATTAAAATTTGACCATTTGTTACTAAAACTTCGAGGCTTGTTCCTAGAGCTTATTCCTCGACCTTAAAATAAAACGTTTCAATCTTGCATTGCCAAAAAATCCGATCGGACTCAAAGAAAAAAAAACAGTTATTTCTCGACCGATGCTTCCATTCGAAGTTTTTCTTTCCAAGATTATAATCCGGCGTTTCTCTTATAACCCGCGGTATATATTATACGCGTTCCTTTCATTTTCGAGTGTGAGGAAAATTCTATGGCGTAAGTAGCCTCGACTGGCTACTAAGTGGCGCAAATATATACACATATGTCTACAGCATCTTAGCAAAACCTTCGTACTATAGGTACACGGTATTCGCGGAGGTTTCTAAAGTCTAAACGAGAAAGAGAGCGAGAGGGAGATGGTGAGCGTGCAAGGAAGACAGAGAGAGAGAGAGAGAGAGAGAGAGAGAGAGAGAGAGAGTGCAAGGAATGAAGAGAGCAAGAAAGCGATAGGCTAAGAAACGAAGAAGAAGCAAGCGAGTGAGAGAGAGCAAGCGAAAGGGACGTGAAAGAAGGGTACGGCAGCGCGCCCGGCGCCCGCTCAGCGAACGTGTCAAAGTGGCAGCCGAGTGGCATTCGCGTTGCACACTCCAGAACTCTTAACTCAGTTCCAAGTTCGACTTGAAAAGCTCGAGTTTTGTACCCTCGAGCGGCCATCGTACTTTAGCCTCTGTGTATATGGGGAAGGCATCGGGAGTGCGACGAGGGGTGGTCCGGAGGGCTCGGGGAGCAACGGGAGTCTGGCAAGGGATGAATGTAGCTCGAGCTTCTCTCAGCTTTCTCGGCTGACTTCTCACAAACCTTGGATATCGTGTTTTCTTCGGGTGTTTCCTTCGCTGTCGCACTGTGACGCCGTCGAGCATCGCGCTTTTACCGTCTCCCATGGACCAACCAAAATCCTCCCTTACACTTATATTCATATATATATATATATATGAGGTATTCCACGTGAATCCAGTGGACGTTTTCCCTGACCCCTGCCAATTCAATTTATGTTTTTTATCTGATTCCATTGATTATAAAATCTGAAGTAAAAATGTTCAAGCTATCACCCGCGGTGGTAGTGTGATTTTTTCTTTGCTTTCTGAGCGATTAACGTTAAAAAAATCCGAAAAATTCGAGAACCGTTTACTTCGGGCGGATACTTAAATATTTTGATACCTACAATAAATATTTTTTTGACCATTTTTGGGTAACCAAATCACAATCATGGACCTTGTACAGTTAGCAGTCAAAAAGTTCTGGTATTAATTTCAATTGAAGTCGTTTTCAGCACAGAAAAAATCAAACTCCCACTGCGGGTGATAGCTTGAACATTTTTATATATAATCAGCATTTTTTGGATTTTTTGCAGATTTTTTAATCGGGGCGTTTTGTTTCGGAATTTTTTTTTCGACCGTGGGCTGTTTCGAAAAATGTAAATAAATTCAGGGTGTCTTTTAGAGTCAATGGAATCAGATAAAAAAATTAATCGAATTGGCGGGGGTCAGGGAAAAAGTCTACCAGATTCACGTGGAATCCTCATATATATATATATATATATATATAGACGACCGCAAGCTCACCGTTTCGGCGCACTCTTTTCGAATCTCCGTATCAGGGTGCAGACGTCCTTTTTTTTCATTTCCAACCTTCCTCGCCAATCTCTTTCATACTTCGCCGCCACTCGTCACTTCGATGGACCCAATTTGGTAATTCGGTGACGAGCTTATTTTCACAGACGTTTGGAGCAACGAGGGTCGGCGGGAGAGGACCGTTTGGCGGTGGCAAAAAAACGTACCACGTGTCGCCATCGGATGACGTTTCGATGGAACTTTTGCGAATATCGAATCACTGGGGATTTTACGAACGTGCGGAAACTTTTGGAGACACGCTGCAAAACGCTAGCTCGCTTGGGGGCTTTCGCGATATCCGAGTGTCACGATTCCTCAGCAGGAATGTAAACCGTGACTTCTAATATGTTAAGGACGGACGGACAGCGTCTTGACTACCCCTTGAGTCGAGATCTCGGGAAATGGAATTTGAGAGACCCGACGAGTGACAGACGCGAGGGACGTAAGCGAATTGATCCTTCTCGACGACCGGTATACATTTTAGCGGAAGCTCTTACTTTTCGGAGTTTTCCGAGCAGCAGCCATTTTACGAATTGACTGGCAAACTTCTGAGGTCATTTGGATGTCTGATTTATATATATGTATATCTTTATATATAGAACAGTAATTTAGTAGAAGTAATTAGTTTCGGATGAAAGTGGAATAATGAAATAATTAGTTTTATGAATGAACGAGTAGACCTATATACCAGGATGTTGAATAAGTTCTCACTGTTTCCCAACAGACTAAGCTACCGGAACTGCATGCGTGTAGCTTAACCCTCAATCCGTGAACCTGGGTCGTTTTCGTCCTGGCCAAAATCATTTTCTCCGCAGGTTGCTTAACATTTAATGGAAAGAAATATATTAAAAATAAAAAAGAAAAATAAAACCCTATTTTTCCTTGAGAAGTACGACCAAAAGATCGATCAGGAATTTTTTCAGATTTTTTTCGTGGACAATTGATGGTTTGGTAGTTCAAAAACAAAAATGACCCAGGTTCACGAGATTCGGGTGCCTCAAATACCTTCACGAATTGAGGGTTAATTTTTTGAATGAAAAGCCATGTATTCTTTTTTTTCTAGAAAAACAGCTGATTTTTATGCGAATCCTACGGAAAAACAAATTTTTCAGCTCAGAAAGCAAGAAAGTTATGGCGGTTTAAAGTTTTTGGAAATTATCCCACGCTGCACACATTACGGTAGCGAATTTCGAAAGGCTCGTTCGACTCTTGGTCGAACGATACAACCAGTTATGGCTGTCAACTGGCAGTTCAGGGTTTTATAAATAGCGCTTATACATAAAAACTTAAGGGAGCTTTCCAGTGTGAAATTTTCAAAAAATCGATTTTTTTTTGCTTTATCGAATAGTATACACTCTTCCGAATATTCCCTGAAATTTTCATGCCGAAATTCAGATTATTTCGGTTACTGTACAGCATTTCTTGGAAGAAGGCAACGGAGCGCTACAGCTACAGCGAAACTTTGAACGCGTTTTTCTCGAAACAGCATTTTTCAAAACGGTGTCCAACTTGGAGGGCAGAGTTTTGAAGCTATCGAGTTGAATTTTTTACACAATATTCTTAACGTCATTGTTTATCGTGCTATGGAAGCTTTTTTTTTTTTTTGACTTCTTCCTATTTTTTTGTAAAAAAAACTGCCAAAAAAAATGCTAAAATCGATACTTTTTGTTCAAACCGGCGCCATTTTAGCAAAAAAAAAAAAAAAAAGCCTCCATAGCACGAAAGCCAATTATATACCGATCAATAATCTTTTTGTGTTTTTTGTTTCAGATCAAAATTGTGACCCCCAACGTGGACACCACATCCAAGTGCATTTTCTGCAACAATTGTTTCATCATTTTTATAGATATTAATTAATAAATAAATCGATCTTTAAAAAATTGTTTTGTATTCTTCAATACCCAATTAATATACAAAAAAAACCAGACCGATTAGATTATTTTTTCTTTAAAAAAAAAAATCGCCAAAAACAGCGATTTTTCGGGCTGTCACACTGGAAAGCTTCCTTAAAGCTTTACTGGAACCGAAAATATACCATCGAAATACTACCGCTTCCATTAGCTATACCCAACATGTGATATATATATATATATATATATACATATATATAAGTAATTTAATTAATTTGTTTTAAAAAAATATTGTTTTCCATATTTTCGACCTTATTCGGAAAATGTTGGTAATTAAAAACTATTTTACATGCAGCTTTTTCGAATAGTGTCAATAATTTGGCGGACAGAAGCCTGCCTAATTAACCCTGCCAGTGCACACCTTTCGAGTGAATCTTATTTTGAACACGAGGTCAATTTGACCCCAAGCTATTGTCGGCTTCAAATATCTTGGAATATCAATTTTCCAAGATATTTGCAAATGAATAAACTTTCTTTTTATAAATCATTTTCTTTTCGAAATAAATACATAAAAATAAATAAATAAATAAACACACATATATATGCAGTCGTTTTTCATATGAAATTTAATTTTTTTTAAATCATCATACAACAAACGTGGCTACTGTCGAAGCTACGCTCAAAAGGTTGAAAAATCGATTTTCTTTTATACCCTCAAAATTAACGATTTCCCATTAACGACAATAATTCCCCTCGAAACTACTGGTTAAATTCTATTTTTGCGAATCGTACCACAATTTCGATCCGAAGGGTTACAAGGCTGGAGAATGGAGGGATGAGAAAGGGCGAGGAGTAGAAGATACTGTGCAGTGACGGACGGTCGGACACGACGAAATTATCGGTTCCTGGTAGCTACGAAAGCTCATGAAGAAAACAGCATCACGAGAACGTTGACCTTTCGCTTCGCTCCTCGAAAGCTCGAACGGTAGAAAAGCGAAAGCGGCCAATAGTATAACAAACACTTGGTAGTTGGGAGTATTAGGGCTGGCTGAAAAGAGTCCCCGGAGCACACGAACCCTCCATTAATTTTCGTTCTTACTCCTGTACACTTTTTTCATTCAGCCCCGCTATACCTCCTCTTCTTATTCCCATCTTCTTGTTCGTCTTTTTCTTCTTTCTCGTCGCTGCTTTACGCGAAATCTGAATTTAATTATGTCTCTTCACGTAGCTCTCCGTGTACGCTACGCTTTCACGTATTCCGACGTGGCCTATCTCGAGCGGGCATCTGTCCGTCTTGCCCCCCCCCTCTCTCTCTTTCACTCTCTCTCTCTCTCTCTCTCTCTCTCTCACTCTCTCTCTCTCTCTTTCCCAAGTTTCTCTTTTGTGCTCTTTCTCGTTTTCTTCGAAGCTTCTTCTCCCCCTCACTTTCTCTCATGTTCCTTCGCACAGGCGAGAAGAGCTTTTCTACCCTTCCTCCCCCTCCCCGCTCCACCCCCTCCCCACTCCACCCGCGCGCTCAGCCTCATCGTCGACGCAAAAGCCCCTAACTCGCTCTCTTGAACTCCTCCAAGCTCGGCCAACTTATACCCGCGTCGAGCTTGCACCCCGCGCGCCCACCGCTCCTGCGAACGTAAAGGTGAAATGCGGGAAGTAGCAGAGTTGCGCACGCGAGGAAAGATATACGAGAGATGAGGTGGCGGAGTTATACATGACGCAAAAGCCGCGGGGCTGAAGTTCCGTCGCAAAGCGATAGTTTTTCTTCTCCTTTTCGATCTCTGGAATTTCTCTCTCTCTCTCTCGCTCTCTCTCTCTCTCCCTCTCTCTCTTTCTATCACTCTCTCGGTGGTTTTCTTTTCTCGTGACGAGTCGAAAATCGCCCGGTTCTGACGTCTTTGAAAAAAAGCTCTACATAAAATAGCCTCTTCTTCGTCAAGTTTATTTTCCACTCATATATATCCTCATATCTACGGGGTATTTTATATCGTCACGATTCCCGATGGTGATCCGTGTCATTCTGATCTGCTTTTGCACAAACCCTTTTTCCATTCCACCCTGTATATATATATATATATATATATATATATATATATATATATATATATCTGCTGCTATTAGCACCATAGATATTTTCTGACCTATCAGACTTACTCAGCAAAAAACTTTTCCCACAAAGGTTACATAGTTCAAAGGGGATCATCTTTAGAGATCGCTTTAGCGATTTGAAGGTCATTTTTTCAAACAGAACCACTATTATTTCTTCCGAATTTTATCAAGGAACTAAAAGTAAGTTCTCACACCAAATTTCACGATGACCAATTAAGATTGCGCATGAAAAATCGATTCTCGATTCGAGATCGAACATTCTACTCTTCATTGACGAGAACACGAATTATTATGGCAATCACAAACTTCTCACTGCTTTCCAAAGTAAGTTGAGAAGATTCGTAGTTGCAAAAAACGCAAGAAAAGCGGTACGACTTACGTAGATTTTGCTTAGCATTAAACTATTGAATTCTCAATTAGAGCCTTAATACAGACTGATGTCATTAATAAGACAATACAATTAATGAAAATCAGATCGAAAACCTGCATTGAAAGTGGTGATCATCGCTTTGAGCATCTTTTATAGGAGTTTGTATCGTTTTTTCAATCGACTCTAGGCTGAAAACATTGAGCTTTCTTTTTTTTAATCGATTTTTGTACTCAATCTTGATCGATCATCTTGAAATTTTGTGTATGACATAAATTTTAGTTTGTTGATAAAATTCGGATAAAAACAGTGATCCTGTTGGAAAAAATGGAGGGGACTTTGAATTCTCCAGAGTGCCGCCAGCTGGATGAACCTCGTAACCAACCCTCGATGACACCTTTCGAACTATGCTACTTTTGTGGGAAAAGTTTTCTCCTAAGCCTGATCGGTTGGCAAATATTTCTACTACCAATAGTTGCTGGCTCGCACGGTATATACATTATGTATAAAATTCAATTTCGACGTGCACGACCTCTCGGACTTTTCCATTCCCATTCCTGTCACCCCTTTGCCACGCATTTGTCACCCTACGATTATTAATTTCTAACAAGGAACATCATTCAGTGCCGGCCTTCGATTTTTTTCAAACTCATATATGTGATAAAGCATTCAAAACTACTAGATACATATATTTCAGCCGATTGAAAAAAAAGGACGTGAAAAATAGACGTCAAGTAGTTTTAAATGCTTTATCACGTACATGAGTTTCGCCAAAATCGACGGTGGACGCTTAAGACCTTAGCCCACAGTAACGGGTATAAAATCATCTGCGAATTGAACAATTTTTTCCGTATGGAAAAGTGATTCAGTCACAAAGTTAATTACACATCAATTTAGTATGAATATCAAGCTGTTAGAAAGAGAAGTTTCGAGTAGTCGGCCATTGTGTACTTCGAAAAAAATATATATATATTTTTTCTGACAGCTCGATATTCATATACTAAATAGATGTGTAATTAATTTTATGAGTGAATCACTTTTTCATACGAAAAAAAATTGTTATATTCCCACATGATTTTATATCCGTTACTGTAGCCTACGACCTTAAGGATGTTGCGTCCAAGATTGAAAATGGGAATAAAATTTTAAAAATTTGATAAGTCATTATGTAAAACATTTGAAACGTTGTGTAAACATTTCACGACGATTAGGAAGCTGACTACTGAGAAATTAGAATTTACAGATTACACGCAGCCTTATGCAAACTGAAGGATCTTTGCAATTCTATTAGCTAATAGCAAACTTTGCTATTTATTTTCGAGAAATAGAAGAAATATTCATGAATGATCGTTTTTTTATTTCAAATATATCAAAAACAAAAGTGGCTTCATGGTGCAAGAAACGACGTTGTCCGTGAACGAAAATGAGTATTTAAATTTCCCGCTACTTTCGGTCTATGCAACGTTGCCGCTATATTCTTATATGTTTTTCCTCAAGTGGGATTTTTTTCTATTTTTGGCATCATTTTTCATTAAAGAAAAAATAATAATTGCAAAGTTACTTCAGTTTCCATAAGGCTGCGTGTAGTTTGTGAACTCTAATTTCCCAGTAGCCTGCTTCCTAATCGTCGTGAAATTTTAACACAACCTTTCAAACGTTTTACATAATCACCCATCAAATTTAAAAAATTTTATTACCATTTTCAATTTTGGACACAACATCCTTAAGTGATGTTTTTTGTGACAGATTCTCCAGATTGTTGCCCACAATATTTTTTTTCCATTGCACTCTTGTTTCACTTTTTTACGAGGGCACAGGGAAACTGAGCAAAACCTTTGTCGATAGGGGTGAAATTTTACTCTTAGTTTGTTCTTCATTCGTCGTATCTCCCACTCTTTTTTCACTCCGCCGTAGTCAACTAACTCTCGTACGCTTGCTCTCGCTAATTCCACCCTTTCATCGCAACCACACGCCATCTTCGAACTCTCGAACTTTAAGCTTACCACCGTCCACTCGTGGGTTTGCCCGAGAGGGGGAGAGAGAGAGAGAGAGAGAGAGAGAGAGAGAGAGAGAGAGAGACAGGCTCGTGCGGCTTCTACGGTAATTAAACTAATTCCAATTAAACGCGCCGATGACCGTTAATGAATGGTTTCCCCTACATCTTCGCCATACACCCGGCTCGTCCCTCCCGGTCTCCCGCGCTTGCATTTTCCCGAATGTGTCACCGTGTCCTCGAGCTTTCTCGAAGCTTGCTCTCGTACGTGGGCAACCTACCTGGCGAAACGGAGCGCGCGGCGAAGCTAATTGCAACGGCCTCAGATGAGTGCACTGCTAAAAAGCGTGTGATAGAAACAAGCACAAGGACGTGATCGATGGAATTCTATGGCAGAGCATAAGATTGGAAAAAGGATCGCGTGTTGAGGAAGACTGTCAGTCTAGAGCCCGGAGGAAAGTTAAATCCCAGCAATTGTTTTGAGATACCCAGCTGATGGAATGAAAGTTCCGTTTGATGGCCTTCATTCTACATATCTTTGAGTATCTTCACAAATTTTTTCACATGCTTTTCTAAAAAAATGGCAGCGCTGAAGCTGGATGGAGCGAGTCGATTTTGTCTGATAGTCTCCTGCGGCTGGCAAGCGGTTTTCAATTTTTACCGGGACGGAAAGTTCAAAATGATTTGAATTCTAGATGAGATAGAGTCTTTTCTAGATTATTGTGTCATCATTATCCAGATTATTATATCTATTATCTAGATTATTATATCTATTATCTAGATTATCATATCTATTATCTAGATTGTCATATCTATTATCTACATTATTACATCTATTATCTAGATAATCATATCTATTATCTACATTATTATATCTATTATCTAGAGAATGCTACTATTATTATATCTGGAGTATTCTATAATTATGATATCAGTATTATTTAAATTATCTAGATTAGCCATATTAGCCACTAGATTAGCCACATAGCCACATGGAGGAATCAGCAAAAACTATGGCCATCTGTCCTCGATTTACCATATCAATATTCTATCATTGTTATATCTTTATCTTAATTATGCCACTATAATTATATCTGGATTATTCTATTATGATATCGGTATTATTTATATTATCGAGATTATTCCGTTTTTCATGATACCATCATTTTATCTGTTATTTAGATTATTCGATTATTATTATATCATTATTACCTCTTTTATGTGGTTTATTCTATTATTGTTATATAAAGATTATATTACGACAAGAGATACATTTGCATTGAATTTTTCGTATAGGTATACGATCGACAAAGAAATGAATTTTGGTACTCGGTACTATCGAGGCGTGGATTCTTCTTAATTATTATTTTCTATTAAGCAGTGAAAAAGAAAAATAATTTGTCTACCCTGTGCAAATGCAACTCGTAGGAAAATGAATTTCCCTTCTCCATAAAGTGTAACGCGTATCGAAAATAACTTCACCACTCTATACAAATGTATCGTCCAGCAAAATCAATTTCACCACTTCGTAGTTTCCATCGAATAACGACAAGATAATTTCATCCTTGCAACAGATGCAGCGCGAATGGCATCTCGATACCGGTACAAAGAAATAGCAATACATATATACAAATCCGTGACATCAGTGTCGAGGAACTTTTGCGGGACCCGATCCAAAAGCAGCACTACCTATAGACATCTCTGGTGGCTACGAAGCCCTGAAAAACCACTGACTTTCGGTATGCGTATAATTCCTACAGCTCTGAGTTTCCCAAATTGATGCCTTCGCATTTCCAACCCAACTCACGATCTCATGCCACGGCATGTACGGCATTTTGTCAAATCATTAACGTCGTTTCTCGGCCCTTAGTTTCGATTAGTTTTTCGGCTCAGACAACACGGATTACCGCGGTAATTATTCTTGGTGAACGAGGGAGCGTATGTACCGCTCTGCTGAATCTCTCCCGTTCAATTACGAATCCGGTCGCTGCGTTCTTGACACGGAGCGCAGGAGGGGCCAAGGAGAGGGGCGTATTCGAGCGTCAGAAATCTTCTAATGCTCCTGGTGCAAGGAACGTAATGCACATGCTTGTCCATATATATATATATATATATATATATATATATATATATATATATATATATATATATATATATATACCGGGTATCCCATTTTAATCTTACATCCTATCTATCTGAAAAATACTGCTCTGATCAAGTATTGCGTATAATAAAACGTTTATGGTTCGAAGGGAGACGTTGAAAAAAAATCTTTTTGATCCAAAATTGAAAATGGAGATGTTAAGACGGCTAACACGTTTTTTTTTACAGGATAATGCTTTGTTTCCACGAAAATATTTAGAGATCAAAACCTTTTTTTGATTCTGTGCTTTTTCAATAACCCAAATAAACCCAAACAAGTATTGGGTCTCTGCGGCTCGTCACTTCCGGTTAAGAATGGTATTTTAACCTAAAAACTATGAACTTTATCAAAAAACTTTTCCTACGAAAGGTATTGGTTTTGGCGTGATAAATGTTTTGGTGAAAAAAATTCGTGATCTCATTTAAAAAAAACATGTCGGCCCTCTTAACGTCGCCCTTTTGAATTTTGGACCAGAAAAGATGTTTCTTAACCCCTCCCTGCGAACCTCAAACGTTTTATTATACTCATTACTTGATCGGGCATTTTTTTTTCGAGATAAATCAGGTGTAAGATTAAAATGGGACACCCTGCATATATATATATATATATATATATATACATATATATATATGTATACAGACCAAATGTCACGCATAATTTAACTTTCGCGTCTTGTGCATATTGTTGCGTGACATTGGGGACACCCTATATATACAGGATAGCCCGAAAAATAACGTCCCAAAGGAAAACCTGGATGTCTATCCAAATCACCCCTATGGATGTTTTGCGATCTTTGATTTTTATTATTAATGTTTAGTTTGAATTTTTTTTTCAATTTTCCCACTTCTTGTCGCATAGGTTTTAATTTTTTTCTCCTCTGTGCACGTTCTTTTCTCTCACAAGGCGCCTCACTCGAGGTTCCGCCTTCGATTTTATTGACACTAATATATACGATAAAGCATTGAAAACAACTGTAAACGTATATTTTTTTTATCCGCGGAAAAAAACGGTTTTAAGAGAGGAAACCACACCTATGTGAAATTGGCAACTGACTTTACAGAAAGTAATTTTTTTTTTTTGCATTCGTTTGTACTCGGTTTGTACCCGTTTGAACCGTCGTAAATTTCGTTTGTACCTTAAGGGGGAAAAAAGTACGAGGGTATGAAAAAAATGAACCGCAACCCATTTAGAGCTAAGCAATTTTAATAAACGCGACTGAAAAGAGAATCGTTTGTACCCGTTTGTACCGTTGAAAATTTTTTTTTTTGATTTTTTTTTCAAATTTTTTTCTGGAAAAAAAAATTTTCGATTTTTTTTATTTTTTATTTCAGTTCGTACCGACAAGTATATCGTTTGGACCACCTAGAAATTGTTTCTATTCATTCGTATCGGTGAGTACATCGTTTCTACCACCGTGTAATCGTTTATACCCATTCGTACTGACGAGTATATCGTTTGTACTACCGAGAAAACGTTTGTACCCATCTGTACTATCGAGCAATCGTTTGTACCTGCTCGTATCGACGAATATATCGTTTGTACCACTCAGCAAACGGTTGTACCCGTCTGTACTATCGAGCAATCGTTTGTACCCGTTCGTATCGACAGTATATCGATTGTACCACCGAGAAATCGTTTGTACCCGTTGGTATCGACGAGTATTTCGTATGTACCACCGAGAAAACGTTTGTACCCGTCTGTACTATCAAGCAATCGTTTGGACCCATTCGTACTGACGAGTATATCATTTGTACAGACGAGCAAATGTTTGTACCCGTCAGTATTATCGAGCAATCGTTTGTACCCGTTCGTACCGACGAGTATATCGGTTGTACCACCGAGAAATCGTTTGTACCCGTCTGTACTATCGACCAATCGTTTGTACCCATTCGTATCAACGAGTATTTCGTATGTACCACCGAGAAAACGTTTGTACCCGTCTGTACTATCGGGCAATCGTATGTACCCATTCGTACTGACGAGTATATCGTTTGTACCAACGAGAAAACGTTTGTACCCGTCTGTACTATCGAGCAATCGATTGTACCCGTTCGTATCGACGAGTATATCGTTCGTACCACCGAGAAATCGTTTGTACCCGTCTGCACTATCGAGCGATCGATTGTACCCGTTCGTATCGACGAGTATATCGTTTGTACCACCGAGAAAACGTTTGTACCCATCTGTACTATCGAGCAATCGATTGTACCCGTTCGTATCGACGAGTCCATCGTTTGTACCACCGAGGAAACGTTTGTACCCGTCTGTACTATCGAGCAATCGTTTGTACCAGTTCGTATCGACGAGTATATCGTTTGTACCACCGAGAGATCGTTTGTACTCATTCGTACCGGCGATTAATCGTTTGTACCCATTCGTACTGACGAGAGTATCGTTTGTATCAACGAGAAATTGTTTGTACCCGTCTGTACTATTGAGCAATCGTTTGTACCCGTTCGTATCGACAGTATATCGTTTGTAGCACCGAGAAATCATTTGTAGCCGTTGGTATCGACGAGTATTTCGTATGTACCACCAAGAAAACGTTTGTACCCGTCTGTATATCGAGCAATCGATTGTACCCGTTCGTATCGACGAGTATATAGTTTGTACCACCGAGAAATCGTTTGTACCCGTCTGTACTATCGACCAATCGTTTGTACCCATTCGTATCGACGAGTATTTCGTATGTACCACCGAGAAAACGTTTGTACCCGTCTGTACTATCGGGCAATCGTTTGTACCCATTCGTACTGACGAGTATATCGTTTGTACCAACGAGAAAACGATTGTACCCGTCTGTACTATCGAGCAATCGATTGTACCCGTTCGTATCGACGAGTATATCGTTTGTACCACCGAGAAAACGGTTGAACCCGACTGTACTATCGAGGAATCGTTTGTACCCATTCGTTCTGGCGAGTATATCGTTTGTACCACCGAGAAAACGTTTGTACCCATCTGTACTATCGAGCAATCGTTTGTACCCGTTCGTATCGACGAGTATATCGTTTGTACCACCGAGGAAACGTTTGTGCCCGTCTGTACTATCGAGCAATCGATTGTACCCGTTCGTATCGACGAGTATATCGTTTGTACCACCGAGAAAACGCTTGTCCCCAACTGTACTATCGAGCAGTCGTTTGTACCCGGTCTTATCGACGAGTACAACGTTTGTACCACCGAGGAAACGTTTGTACCTGTCTGAACTATCGAGCAATCGTTTGTACCCGTTCGTATCGACGAGTATGTCGTTTGTACCACCGAGAAATCGTTTGTACCCGTCTGTACTATCGACCAATCGTTTGTACCCATTCGTATCAACGAGTATTTCGTATGTACCACCGAGAAAACGGTTGTCCCCGTCTGTACTATCGGGCAATCGTTTGTACCCATTCGTACTGACGAGTATATCGTTTTTACCAACGAGAAAACGTTTGTACCCGTATGTACTATCGAGCAATCGTTCGTACCCGTTCGTATCGACGAGTATATCGTTTGTACCACCGAGAAATCGTTTGTACCCGTCTGTACTATCGAGCAATCGTTTGTACCCATTCGTACCGACGAGTATATCGTTTGTACCACCGAGAAATCGTTTGTACCCGTCTGTACTATCGACCAATCGTTTGTACCCATTCGTATCGACGAGTATATCGTTTGTACCACCGAGCAATCGTTTGTACCCATTCGTATCGACGAGTATATCGTTTGTACCACCGAGAAATCGTTTGTACCCGCCTGTACTATCGAGCAATCGATTGTACCCGTTCGTATCGACGAGTATATCGTTTGTACCACCGACAAAACGTTTGTACCCGTCTGTACTATCGAGGAATCATTTGTACCCATTCGTTCTGACGAGTATATCGTTCGTACCACCGAGAAAACGTTTGTACCCGTCTGTACTATCGAGCAATCGTTTGTACCCATTCGTATCGACGAGTATATCGTATGTACCACCGAGAAAACGTTTGTACCCGTCTGTACTATCGGGCAATCAGTTGTACTCATTTGTACTGACGAGTATATCGTTTTTACCAACGAGAAAACGTTTGTACCCGTATGTACTATCGAGCAATCGTTTGTACCCGTTCGTATCGACGAGTATATCGTTTGTACCACCGAGGAAACGTTTGTACCCATCTGTAATATCGAGCAATCCTTTGTACCTGTTCGTATCCACAGTATATCGTTTGTACCAGCGAGAAATCGTTTGTACCCGTTAGTATCGACAAGTATTTCGTATGTACCACGGAGCAAACGTTTGTACCCGTCTGTACTATCGAGCAATCGTTTGTACCCATTCGTACTAACGAGTATATCGTTTGTCCCAACGAGAAAACGATTGTACCCGTCGGCACTATCGAGCAATCGTTTGTACCGGTCTGTAATATCGCGCAATCGTTTGTACCCCCTCGTACTGACGAGTATATCGTTTCTACCACCGAGAAAACGTTTGTACCCGTCTGTACTATCGAGCAATCGTTTTTACCCTTTCGTACTGACGAGTATATCGTTTGTACCATCGAGAAAACGTTTGTACCCGTCTGTACCATCGAGAAATCGTTTGTACCCCTTCGTATCGACGAGTATGTCGTTTGTACCACCGAGGAAACGTTTGTACGCGTCTGGACTATCGAGCAATCGTTTGTACACGGTCGTATCGACAGTATATCGATTTTACCACCGAGAAATCGATTGTACCCGTTGGTATCGACGAGTATTACGTATGTACCACCGAGAAAACGTTTGTACCCGTCTGTACTATCGAGCAGTCGTTTGTACCGGTCTGTAATATCGAGCAATCGTTTGTACCCCCTCGTACTGACGAGTATATCGTTCGTACCACCGAGAAAACGTTTGTACCCGTCTGTACTATCGAGCAATCGTTTGTACCCATTCGTATCAACGAGTATATCGTTTGTACCACCGACAGAACGTTTGTACCCGTTGGTATCGACAAATATATCGTTTGTACCACCGCGGAAACGTTTGTACCCGTCTGTACTATTGAGGAATCGTTTGTACTCATTCGTACTGACAAGTATATCGTTTGTACCACCGAGAAAACGTTTGTACCCGTCTGTACTATCGTGGAATCGTTTTTACCCATTCGTACATCGTTCGAATTCGTATATCGTTTGTACCACCGAGAAAATGTTTGTACCCGTCTGTACAATCGAGAAATCGTTTGTACCCGTTCGTATCGACGAGCATTTCGTTTGTACCACCGAGAAAACGTTTGTACCCGTCTGTACTATCGGGCAATCGGATGTACCCATTTGTACTGACGAGTATATTGTTTTTACCGAGGAGAAAACGTTTGTACCCGTATGTACGATCGAGCAATCGTTTGTACCCGTTCGTATCGACGAGTATATCGTTTGTACCACCGAGAAATCGATTGTACCCGTCTGGACTATCGAGCAATCGTTTGTACCCATTCGTACTGACGAGTGTATCGTTTGTACCAGCGAGAAAACGTTTGTACCCGTCTGAACTATCGAGCAATCGTTTGTACCCATTCGTACTGACGAGTGTATCGTTTGTACCAGCGAGAAAACGTTTGTACCCGTCTGTACTATCGAGCAATCGATTGTACCGGTTCGTATCGACGAGTATATCGGTTGTACCATCGAGAAAACGTTTGTACCTGTCTGTACTATCGAGGAATCGTTTGTACCCATTCGTCCTGACGAGTATATCGTTTGTACCACGGAGAAAACGTTTGTACCCATCTGTACTGTCGAGCAATCGTTTGTACCCGTTCGTATCGACGAGTATATCGTTTGTACCACCGAGGCAGCTATTGTACCCATCTGTAATATCGAGCAATCGTTTGTACCCGTTCGTATCCACAGTATATCGTTTGTACCAGCGAGAAATCGTTTGTACCCGTTGGTATCGACAAGTATTTCGTATGTACCACCGAGCAAATGTTTGTACCCGTCTGTACTATCGAGCAATCGTTTGTACCCATTCGTACTAACGAGTATATCGTTTGTACCAACGAGAAAACGATTGTACCCGTCGGCACTATCGAGCAATCGTTTGTACTGGTCTGTAATATCGAGCAATCGTTTGTACCCCCTCGTACTGACGAGTATATCGTTTGTACCACCGAGAAAACGTTTGTACCCGTCTGTACTATCGAGCAATCGTTTGTACCCTTTCGTATCAACGAGTATATCGTTTGTACCACCGACAAAACGTTTGTACCCGTTGGTATCGACGAATATATCGTTTGTACCACCGCGGAAACGTTTGTACCCGTCTGCACTATTTAGGAATCGTTTGTACCCATTCGCACTGACAAGTATATCGTTTCTACCACCGAGAAAACGTTTGTACCCATCTGTACTATCGAGGAATCGTTTTTACCCTTCCGTACTGACGAGTATATCGTTTGTACCATCGAGAAAACGTTTGTACCCGTCTGTACCATCGAGAAATCGTTTGTACCCGTTCGTATCGACGAGTATGTCGTTTGTACCACCGAGGAAACGTTTGTACGCGTCTGGACTATCGAGCAATCGTTTGTACCCGGTCGTATCGACAGTATATCGATTGTACCACCAAGAAATCGTTTGTACCCGTTGGTATCGACGAGTATTACGTATGTACCACCGAGAAAACGTTTGTACCCGTCTGTACTATCGAGCAGTCGCTTGTACCGGTCTGTCATATCGAGCAATCGTTTGTACCCCCTCGTACTGACGAGTATATCGTTTGTACCACCGAGAAAACGTTTGTACCCGTCTGTACTATCGAGCAATCGTTTGTACCCATTCGTATCAACGAGTATATCGTTTGTACCACCGACAAAACGTTTGTACCCGTTGGTATCGACAAATATATCGTTTGTACCACCGCGGAAATGTTTGTACCCGTCTGTACTATTGAGGAATCGTTTGTACTCATTCGTACTGACAAGTATATCGTGTGTACCACCGAGAAAACGTTTGTACCCGTCTGTACTATCGTGGAATCGTCTTTACCCATTCGTACATCGTTCGAATTCGTATATCGTTTGTACCACCGAGAAAGCGTTTGTACCCGTCTGTACAATCGAGAAATCGTTTGTACCCGTTCGTATCGACGAGTATTTCGTTTGTACCACCGAGAAAACGTTTGTACCCGTCTGTACTATCGAGCAATCGTTTGTACCCATTCGTACTAACGAGTGTATAGTTTATACCAGCGAGAAAAAGTTTGTACCTGTCGGCACTATCAAGCAATCGTTTTTACCGGTCTGTAATATCGAGCAATGGTTTGTACCCCCTCGTACTGACGAGTATATCGATTGTACGACCGACAAAACGTTTGTACCCGTTGGTATCGACGGATATATCGTTTGTCCCACCGCGGAACCGTTTGTACCCGTCTGTACTAGTGAGGAATCGTTTGTACCCATTCGTACGGACAAGTATATAGTTTGTACCACCGATAAAACGTTTGTACCCGTCTGTACTATCGTGGAATCGTTTTTACCCATTCGTACTGACGAGTATATCGTTTGTACCACTGAGAAGACGTTTGTACCCGTCTGTATTATCGAGGATTCTTTTTTACCCATTCGTACTGAAGCGTATTCGTTTGTACCACCGAGAAAACGCTTGTACCCGTCTGTACTATCGAGAAATCGTTTGTACCCGTTCGTATCGACGAGTATGTCGTTTGTACCACCGAGGAAACGCTTGTACGCGTCTGGACTATCGAGCAATCGTTTGTACCCGGTCGTATCGCCAGTATATCGATTGTACCACCGAGATATCGTTTGTACCCGTTAGTATCGACGAGTATTACGTATGTACCACCGAGAAAACGTTTGTACCCGTCTGTACTATCGAGCAATCGTTTGTACCGGTCGGTAATATCGAGCAATCGTTTGTACCCCCTCGTACTGACGAGTATATCGTTTGTACCACCGAGAAAACGTTTGTACCCGTCTGTACTATCGAGCAATCGTTTGTACCCATTCGTGTCAACGAGTATATCGTTTGTACCACCGACAAAACGTTTGTACCCGTTGGTATCGACGAATATATCGTTTGTACCACCGCGGAAACGTTTGTACCCGTCTGCACTATTGAGGAATCGTTTGTACCCATTCGCACTGACAAGTATATCGTTTGTACCACCGAGAAAACCTTTGTACCCATCTGTACTATCGAGGAATCGTTTGTACCCATTCGTTCTGACGAGTATATCGTTTGTACCACCGAGAAAACGTTTGTACCCATCTGTACTATCGAGCAATCGTTTGTACCCGTTCGTATCGACGAGTACATCGTTTGTACCAACGAGAAAACGATTGTGCCCGTCGGCACTATCGAGCAATCGTTTGTACCGGTCTGTAATATCGAGCAATGGTTTGTACCCCCTCGTACTGACGAGTTTATCGTTTGTACCACCGAGAATACGTTTGTACCCGTCTGTAATATCGCGCAATCGTTTGTACCCGTTCGTATCAATGAGTATATCGTTTGTACCACTGACAAAACGTTTGTACCCGTTAGTATCGACGAATATATCGTTTGTCCCACCGCGGAAACGTTCGTACCCATCTGTACTATTGAGGAATCGTTTTTACCCATTCGTACTGACGAGTATATCGTTTGTACCACCGAGAAAACGTTTGTACCCGTCTGTACTATCGAGAAATCGTTTGTACCCGTTGGTATCGATGAATATATCGTTTGTACCACCGAGAAAACGTTTGTACCCGTCTGTACCATCGAGCAATCGTTTGTACCCCCTCGTACTGACGAGTATATCGTTTGTACCACCGAGAAAACGTTTGAACCTGTCTGTACTATCGAGCAATCGTTTGTACCCGTTCGTATCGATGAGTATGTCGTTTGTACCACCGAGGAAACGTTTGTACCCGTCTGTACTATCGAGCAATCGTTTGTACCCGTTCGTATCGACGAGTATGTCGTTTGTACCACCGAGAGATCGTTTGTACTCATTCGTACCGGCGATTAATCGTTTGTACCCATTCGTACTGACGAGAATATCGTTTGTACCAACGAGAAATTGTTTGTACCCGTCTGTACTATCGAGAAATCGTTTGTACCCGTTGGTATCGACGAGTATTTCGTATGTACCACCGAGAAAACGTTTGTACCCGTCTGTACTATCGAGCAATCGTTTGTACCCGTTCGTACTGACGAGTATATCGTTTGTACCAACGAGAAAACGTTTGTACCCGTCTGTACTATCGAGCAATCGTTTGTACCCGTTCGTATCGACGAGTATATCGTTTGTACCACTGAGGAATCGATTGTACCCGTCTGTACGATCGAGCAATCGATTGTACACGTTCGTATCGACGAGTATATCGTTTGTACCACCGAGAAAACGTTTGTACCCGTCTGTACTATCGAGGAATCGTTTGTACCTATTCATTCTGACGAGTATATCGTTTGTACCAACGAGAAAACGTTTGTACCCGTCTGTACTATCGAGCAGTCGTTTGTACCCGTTCGTATCGACGAGTATATCGTTTGTACCACCGAGAAATCGTTTGTACCCGTCTGCACTATCGAGCAATCGATTGTGCCCGTTCGTATCGACGAGTATATCGTTTGTACCACCGAGAAAATGTTTGTACCCGTCTGTACTATCGAGGAATCGTTTGTACCCATTCGTTCTGATGAGTATATCGGTTGTACCACCGAGAAAACATTTGTACCCTTCTGTACTATCGAGCAATCGTTTGTACCCGTTCGTATCGACGAGTACATCGTTTGTACCACCGAGGAAACGTTTGTAACCGTCTGTACTATCGAGCAATCCTTTGTACCCGTTCGTATCGACGAGTATGTCGTTTGTACCACCGAGAGATCGTTTGTACTCATTCGTACCCGCGATTAATCGTTTGTACCCATTCGTACTGACGAGAATATCGTTTGTATTAACGAGAAATTATTTGTACCCGTCTGTACTATCGAGCAATCGTTTGTACCCGTTGGTATCGACGAGTATTTCGTATGTACCGCCGAGAAAACGTTTGTACCCGTCTGTCCTATCGAGCAATCGTTTGTACCCATTCGTACTGACGCGTATATCATTTGTACCAACGAGAAAACGTTTGTACCCGTCTGTACTATCGACCAATCGTTTGTACCCATTCGTATCGATGAGTATTTCGTATGTACCACCGAGAAAACGTTTGTACCCGTCTGTACTATCGGGCAATCGTTTGTACCCATTCGCACTGACGAGTATATCGTTTGTACCACCGAGAAAACGTTTGTACCCGTCTGTACTATCGAGGAATCATTTGTACCCATTCGTTCTGACGAGTATATCGTTTGTACCACCGAGAAAACGTTTGTACCCATCTGTACTATCGAGCAATCGTTTGTACCCGTTCGTATCGATGAGTACATCGTTTGTTCCACCGAGGAAACGTTTGTACCCTTCTGTACTATCTAGCAATCGTTTGTGCCCGTTCGTATCGACGAGTATGTCGTTTGTACCACCGAGAGATCGTTTGTACCCGTTGGTATCGACGAGTATGTCGTTTGTACCACCGAGAGATCGTTTGTACTCATTCGTACCGGCGATTAATCGTTTGTACCCATTCGTACTGACGAGTATACCATATGTACCAACGAGAAATTGTTTGTACCCATCTGTACTATCGAGCAATCGTTTCTACCCAGTCGTATTGACGAGCATATCATTTGTACCACAGAGAAATCGTTTGTACCCATGTACGCTTACTTACTTACTTACTCTACGAAACTTACGCTTGGCGGTACAAACGATATACTCCTTGGCACGAAAAAGTAGAAATTATTGCTCGGTAGTACAAACGACATACTCGTCAGTATGGACCGAAACACAAGATTAAGTGCTGGTACAAATGATTTACTCGTTGGTACGAACCGGTACAAACGATTGCTCGATGATGGAAACCCAAGTAAACGATTTCTCGGCGGTACAAACGATCTGCTCGTCAGGACGAATGGGTACAAACGTTTCCTCGGTGGTACAAACGATATACTCGTCGATACGAACGGGTATAAACGATTGCACGATAGTACAGACGAGTACAAACGATTTCTCGGTGGTACAAACGATATACTCGTCGATACGAATGGGTACAAACGATTGCTCGATAGTACAGACGGGTACAAACGTTTTCTCGGTGGTACAAACGATATACTCGTCAGTACGAACGGGTACAAACGATTGCTCGATAAGACAGAAGGTACGAACTTTTTCTCGGTGGTACAAACGATATACTCGTAAGTACGAACGGGTACAAACGATTGCTCGCTAGTATAGACGGATAGAAACGTTTTCTCGGTGGTACAAACGATATACTCGTCAGTACGAATGGGTACAAACGATTGCTCGATAGTACAGACTGGTGCAAACGGTTCCTCGGTGGTACAAACGATATACTCGTCGATACCAACGGGTACAAACGATTTCTCGGTGGTACAAACGATATACTCGTCGATACGAACGGGTACAATCGATTGCTCGATAGTACAGACAGGTACGAACTTTTTCTCGGTGGTACAAACGATATACTCGTCAGTACGAACGGGTACAAACGATTGCTCGATAGTACAGCCGGGTAGAAACGTTGTCTCGGTGGTACAAACGATATACTCGTCGATATTTACGGGTACAAACGATTTCTCGGTGGTACAAACGATTTCTCGGTGGTACAAACGATATTCTCGTCGATACGAACGGGTACAAACGATTGCTCCATAGTGCAGACGGTTACAAACGTTTTCTCGGTGGTACAAACGATATACTCGTCGATACGAACGGGTACAAACGATTTCTCGATAGTACAGACGGGTACAAACGTTTTCTCGGTGGTACAAACGATACACTCGTCGATACGAACGGGTACAAACGATTGATCGATAGTACAGACGGGTACAAACGATTGCTCGGTGGTACAAACGATATACTCGTCGATACGAACGGGTACAAATGAGTGCTCGATAGTACAGACGGGTACAAACGATTTCTCGGTGATACAATCGATATACTCGTCGATACGAACGGGTACAAACGATTGCTCGATAATACAGACGGGTACAAACATTTGCTCGTTGGTACAAATGATATACTCGTCAGTATGAATGGGTCCAAACGATTGCTTGATAGTACAGACGGGTACAAACGTTTTCTCGGTGGTACATACGAAATACTCGTCGATACCAACGGGTACAAACGATTTCTCGGTGGTACAAACGATATATTGTCGATACGAACGGGTACAAACGATTGCTCGATAGTACAGACGGGTACAAACGTTTGCTGAGTGGTACAAACGATTGCTCGATAGTACAGACGGGTACAAACGTTTTCTCGGTGGTACAAACGATATACTCGTCAGTACGAATGGGTATAAACGATTACACGGTGGTAGAAACGATGTACTCACCGATACGAATGAATAGAAACACTTTCTAGGTGGTCCGAACGATATACTTGTCGGTACGAACGGAAATTAAAAAAAAAAAAAATCGAAAATTTTTTTTTCCAGAAAAAAATTTGAAAAAAAAATTCAAAAGAAAAAATTTTTAACGCTACAAACGGGTACAAACGATTCTCTTTTCAGTCGCGTTTATTAAAATTGCTTAGCTCTAAATGGGTTGCGGTTCATTTTTTCATACCCTCGTACTTTTTTCCCCCTTAAGGTACAAACGAAATTTAAGACGGTACAAACGGGTACAAACCGAGTACAAACGAATGCAAAAAAAAAAATTACTTTCTGTAAAGTCAGTTGCCAACTTCACATAGGTGGAAACCACGTCTCAAAGAAAGGCGTGTCGAGGTCAGATATTGCAGAGCCACCCACAAGCAGTCCACCGAACTAAATAAAACAAAAACCAAAATATAGGTCCTATAGGAGTATTGAAAAAAAAAGGGTTGACATACCTTTCTTCGCGGCGTGATTTTCCCCCTCAAAACCGTTTTTTCGCCAATAAAAAAAAATACATGTCTGATAGTTTTCAATGCTTCATCACATATACAAGTTTCAACAAAATCGAAGGCGGGCACTTGAGTCACGTTCCTTCTAAGAAGTTTTTAAAATCAATCGTGATCCATTCAGACTAGTATAAGTATTTTTTTTATCGTCCGAACTTTAGTGACTGATCCTGTCAAACATATTAACACATTTTTGATACCAATCTAACCTAGTTGGTCGTCTACTGCTCAACACTCCACTTCTAACGATAAAACACGTAAAAAAATCGCCATAAAAGTAGGCACACAAGAGAAGAAAAAATATGCTTTTTTTAGGTTAAAAATGTCGTAGAACAGATGATGATTTGGACAGGTACTAGAGGCATCTAGATTCTGATTTTAAACGTCACTTTTCGGACCACCCTGTGTACACCCGTAAACACGCCCACCCACACACACACATATTCACACGCAACGTTCCCCTAGCCAGGCTTACGACGAAGCTCGCAGCGGGTGGCGGCAACGGAAACTGGAAGCGGGCCAGTGCAAAGCCGGGTGTTGCGTTCTAATTAAACATATAGGAACGTGTACGTACGTTACGACGTACATGAGATCTCGGAATGTAATTCCAAGATGAGGGGGGTGGGGGGAGGGGTCTGAGTAGAACGGAGAGAGAGCAGACACGAGCGACGGGGGCGCCAGCATCGATTACCCAACCAATTTGCTTACGGATTGGCTCTCCTGTCAGGGTTGCAACGGCGAACATCCCTCTACTTTCCTGCCTCCACCCGCACCCACCACCCCCTTCTGCACCCGCTTTGCTTACTCTCGTCTTCGACCCTCCACCACCATATGTGCACACTACCTTGGGGATTCCCCGTGCTCTCTGGCGAGACTACATCTCGCCCTCGAGTCGACCGATTTCGCGCTCGAATCCGAGCAAACTCGTCGCCGTGTCCCGAGGGCGCTAACGGGAGATTACGTATCAGGTATACACGGGGCTGTCTGATGTGCGCTCCGGCGCCTCTTCCACGTATCTCGGCAAATATTGAATAGTTTGAGAATTTCGCCGACCCCGAAGGACCCGCGACCGAAATTCGCAGGGTGCGATACATGGGAGTCTGTGTGGGAGGATCCGGATAAGAGAACGCTAAAGAGAGGACGAGCTGTGGCAGGAAACGCCGGAAGTGTAGTCACTCAAGGCGGGATGCCGGTTTAGGAGTGTTTTATTAAAGTGATTTTCTTCATATTTTTTTTACAACGTATGAATTGATAGAATTTATTCAAACTTTGGGAATATTTTGTACATATTTTCGAACAAATGTTTAAGTTTTTTCGAAGCATTTCCTCGGAAAATATGGAACATATGACTTGCCGCACATCGAAGGTCGATATCAGATTTTACGGTTTCTGTACACTGTGGAGGCGACAGTTTTTATCGGAAATCAATACGGTTTGATGATTACTTTGATAATATGTTCTTCTTCTATATGAACCTAACTCTGACCGAAAGCATTGAAAATTACATTTTTTTAGAGGTGTTTAAACAAAAATGGTTTTTTACATTATTTTATAACATTTTTTGCTATACAAAGTATACTTTAAACAATGATATTGCCCCAAATTTAGGGTCATATAAAACGTAACTATATATATATGGTACTATCGCTTTACTAGGTTAGAAACTTTTTGAGCTAGAGGGTACAAAAATTGGAAAAAAGTTGTTCCGAGAAAAACGTGTTTGAAAAAAATATTACCGAAAACAAAAATTTTACAGCAGTAATGAATTATTTATACTACTTTGGGAATATATTTTCGAATAGATTTACTAACAATTTATGGAATTAAAAAAATCGATGTTTCGAGTCATCTAAACTGGTTTCCCGCGTTAACCAGCCTGAGCTTGGGACCAGAAAAAAGGTCGATTTTCAATTTTTTATTCTGTTAAGAATATTGGGATGACGACGTCGCGATCTTCCACCCAATCGATACATAGTGTTGCGAAGTTTTTTTTGTTAAAAAGTTTTGGTCGATAATGCAGTTATTATTATTTAAGCGAAGTGCCGCTATTGGTGTGGGTCGCCCGACGGTGTGGGTGGTTCTGGCAGCTACGGTAATGCGAAAAGAACACTAAGGAATTTCGATTTTATCGAAACTCATATATGTGATAAAGCATTGAAAACTATTAGACCCGTATTTTTTTATCGGCGGAAAGTCCGTTTTAAGGGGGGCAGATAATTTCCGGCGAGGATAAAATTGCTGATTCTCATGATTTATTCTTAAACGGAAAGAATTTCCTACCAGTTTTGAGACTTAGGGTATGTTTCATTTGGCTGTTACATAGTATTTTTTTAAATCAATATTTGAAAATGGCGGAGGTATGGCACGGTCTTCGAAACTGTTCTTTTCTAATCTGGCGGGACACAAAGCTAAAAAACGAATCAACCGGTTCTAGTGAAATTCGGTATATATCTTTCTAACCTTATTGTCTAAAAAGTTTCAGAAAATTGTTTAAAAAAGTATTATTTTTTGCTATATGTAGCTATTTTTTGGAAATTCAGTCCCTTCGTTTCAAAGCGTACTATTTCATGGATTTTCAAAATTCCTCACTCTTTCTTGGTTCATATTGTGCGTATGAGTTCTGATGAAAGAAAAATCTTCAAAGATTTTTTTTCCAAATTAAGCTCGTCGACGCTACGTGTCACGCCGTCTGACAACATCCGCCGCGACCCGTTTAGAAGATCGTGCCATACATAAGTAATTTTTAAAGATGAATTCTAAAAATATACCATATAACACCCAAAAGCAGTGATAAAACGTACCCTGAGTCTAAAAATGGTGATGAAATCTTTCCTTGAAAAAAAAGTCATGTAAATGAGCAATTTCTCCCCGCCTAAAGATACTTTCTCCCTTAAGAAGGGAAACCACCCCTTAAAAAATTTAATCGCTTTACATTAGAAGAATTTTGGTTTTTGTTTCATTCAAATTGGTGCCCTGCTTGTGGGTAAAACTACAACATTACCCTTCGACACCCCTTTCGTTGAAGGGTGGTTCCCCACCTTAAAACGGTTTTTTGGCCGATAAAAAAACTACGTGTCTAATAGTTTTCAATGCATTTTGGAATTAAACGCTTTGAAAAAATGATTGTATACGGTCACTGATATATATGATAAACACCCTTTTTTGTAATCTCGATTTATTTTATACTTTTTCTGAAAAAAAAAATTTCCAAAAAGCCTATTTTTTCGGCCTCTAGAGTGGCCTAAGGCCTTCGAGGATGTAGGGAAAGAGCATTAGTACCCAGCTCCAAACCAGTAGTCGACCACTTCATTTCGAATTATATCCATATCTATTTTGAGCCAATGTTGAAGTATAGGACCGGATCACCACTGGTTAGGGGGTGGCTCTTACCCTGGTGCTGAAAATTAGTTTCACCCTAGATCCATTTGAAAAAAAAGAACACCGATAACCTAGGTAACTCCGAAAAAATGACCTTGGAGGAAAGAGTTTGCCTCTGAATTCAATTTTTATCGCCTAGGCAGCATTTTCTCAAGACTAAGATACACCCTTAAAAGAAAAACACCGAAGGAACAAGCACTTTCTCGGATATCCATTATCGCACAACTGGTAAATCAATTGGAGGGATGAAAGAGACAGGAAATGAGGTGGTGGTGTTAGGTTCGGCGTAGGTGGGGGTTGATTTTGCTAGCTTCTCGCAGTCCCAAGCGGCTAAACTTTATGGAAGTTTTCCTGAGACAGGGCATTCGGCAGACACCTTGTCTCGTGTTTCTCGTTCCGGGGCGTGTGATGTTCCCTACGCAATTACGGTACCGGGCCCGTGTCACACGGGCGTTTTCCAGGACGCGATTTACTCCGGGGAAAATATAGGGGTCACACACGTACAGGCGAACTAGGATATTTCGCAGACGGAGAGCTGGGATTCTTCGTTCGTTCGACGAGGCGGAACATTTTTGTTCGTCGCTGGAGAATGGAGTCCATTGAAAAGGTGAAATTGCTTTTTATTACAACTAGTACCTGGAAGACCGAGCGGATTCTCGGTAAGGGGAGGCTGAGGGCATACTCCTCTTTTTTTTTATCTCGCTATGTTATTTCCGAAGATTGCAATACTGGGTGGCCGTTATTGAGATTGATTACTGAAGACGAATCAAGCGTCAATTAATATTTTCATCCGTAGATTATTCGGTAGTGATTAAAAATTAATTAAGACATTTTTTTTATTGCCCGTTGAAGAAAAAAAGGTCAAAACAATGGGATTTATTTAAACCGCTGCTTGTTATCTAGGGGTTTTTCAGAAAACAAAAAACGATAGGGCTCCCCAAATGTAGTATAGTTGAATAATTTTCGACCCGTTTTTGTCCAAGATGAACTGGCGAGGCTCTTAAAACACGTAATAAAATTAATTTTTAATAAAATTGGAAGTTTAATGAGATTGGAAGCTGCCATGGTTGAAGAAATAATTTTTAATAAATTTGAATAAATGAAATGTTTTAATCTTACTTAATAAAATTAATAAAATTGAAATTTACTCTTCATTGATAGAAGAATAAAATACATTGAAAACCCATTTCCAAAAGTAGTTATTTTATATTTAAAAATATTCTCAAATTTCGTGCAGTTTTCATGCCTCTCGACGGTCATCTGTCTTTATGCAGGCCCGCTGATAGTACAGGATATTGTATCCGAACGACCCCAGTGGTTTTGAAAAATTGTACGTTTTTCTATTTCTGTGATATTTCTCGTAGATATCGGAAAGCTTACTTTTACTGAGTTCCAAAACGTAATTAACGTATCGAATTCCTCTTTTTTTATTTTTTATCTTTTTAGATTAGTTCGTCATGATTATTTCACAGTAGTTCTCACATTGCGTTCATTCGTCGAGATATTCTTCCACAATGATTCACACGATGCAATACAGACCTTTCTATCCAGCTACGGATACCGAAAGCCACTCTTATATAATAATAATTTATGAGGCTTCATATTCCTTTCTAACGTTGCAGAGGGAATTTGTTACGAGGACGGTTTTTCTTTCAGACCCACAGTGTGTTGGATGCGCGATCGACGTTGGCAGCCCTCCAAGTCAAGCAGCGATATGCTCGCTGCTTGTACGAAATACCGCTTGGTCGGTGTTGCGCAAGCCTGGAATGGATCGCGTCGACCGGAAGATCATTTTTCGGTGAAGCGGATGTTCCTGCTCGGGACGACTTCCCGTGCAGAAATTTGTTGCGGAGTCCACAGATCCTAACCACATCCCTATAGGGATTTGATATTGACACCGCACGTATGGAGTCCACGTTGGAATCCAAGTAGACTCCGCGCAATTTTTTGATTGACGTTGTTCGACGTTTTTTTTTGCAAACGGAATTTTTATTGTTGGTTAATTTTATTGTGAAACGGAATTTGTTGGATCTTCCAAAAAAATATCCTTTTGTGATCCCGTGCACAAATTCGTTGGCGAAGTTCCAACATGCACCCACATGTCTATAGGGATTTGTTGGGGAAATCGCACATAGGGAGTCCTCATTGGGATTCAATTGGATTCAGAACTGTTCCCCGATGAACGCCGTTTGAAAATTCTTACCACGTTCGCACCGGAAATATGTGAAAAGTCACGAGAAAAAACTCGGCGTGTTGAGACATAACCTGAAGGCTTCGTGGCCGTGTACTTGTGTATTATGTTAAAGTGCAGTAAAATAAATAGACGATAATTATTTTCATTAACACTCATTTGCAAAATATGAATCAAGAAACAGCGAGAAATGTTTAAAATCGATCAAATGGTACGCTTTGAAACGAAAAGATGAATTTTTTATGTTCGAAAACATTTATGGCTATGTTTTAGACAAGCTATACGTCACACCAGTGTTGAACATGCATTTGAGAAGACCGTACCATATCTCCGCTATTTCTAAAGATTAATAAAAAATAAAACATTGATAACAATATATATATATATATATATATATATATATATATTGTTCTAAAGGTTAATAAAAAAATACCATGTAACAGCCAAAAATAGTAACGAAGCATACCCTAAGTCTAGAAAATGGTGAAGAAATCTTTCCATGTAAAAAAAATCAGCACTTTGATCCTAACCTAAAGGTATCTTCCCCCTTAAGATCCACTCATTTTGTCCATCTATAGGCTTCTTTAGAACATTCAACGTCCAGAATGCAATGGGATCCATCAACAAACGTATTGGATTCTGTTAGATAATGTGGGAATCCATAAGGATTCAAATGGGATTCGTACATTGGATTCCAATGGGGAAACCCGATTGCAATCCAATGTACGAAAGTATCGTTTTAGTATAGGGACCCAATGCGATAACCCATTGGATCTCTATCAGGAAGTGGTGAAAATCATAAGAATCCAACTGGATCTCCACGACAATTCCTGCACGGGTTGTAACAGACCCGTCTCTGTCTAGAATGTTCTACAGTCCTCCCTGGTACGAGTGCAAATACGATTAGTCTTGGGAGAATAAGACGTTTTTGGTCGGAACGTGAGGGGAACGAGTCCGCAGGGATTGAGCCACTTCGCAAGAATGGAAAAGGGGCCTGTGGAAAGAGATTGTAAATAGAAGCAAAGAGTAAACGATCTCCTTGTTGCAATTAAGCGGGCTACTCACCGCGACGCTTTATAAACCCTTGAATTTCAATCAGGGTAGACTACCCTACCAGTAAATTATTAGTGTGAGAGCCAAGGAGACTTGGCTCCTCCAAATTTCTCATGACTCAGTCTGTTCATAATTATCAAGATAATTAGCACTATCGGGACATATTAGTCCATCGCAATGTGAATCCGTTTCTTTTGGAAGTTACCCTAGCCTTTGAATGTCCTCTAAACTTCTACGACTCCTGTTTGCATCTACACCCCACACTTGTCCACAACTCCCAGTTCCCTCAAGACCCTCAAACTGGGGTTGAGCGTACACCCATCCGAGTCTCGGTCCAGCCAGTCGCCGGATATCACCATGCCTTCAATACGAAAGAGTTGCACAGGAAAATCGGGAGGCTACAATGATCGCTTGACACATCATCTATAGCGCAAGAGGTTCCAATGATGGGTGGTAGCGCCCGAAGGCATTCTTGCAGTCTTAATAGCTGTCACAATGGTGGCCAGTATCTTCGAATTTTTAGGGTGACACACTCGACGAAACAATAGTCGAACGAGCGGAAGAATGACTTCAGTGCGAGTACCCGAGAGAGAGAGAGAGAAAGAAATGGATAGGATGGAATAGACGGGTTTATTACGACGATGGGACGAGGACCTGTGGAGGGAAGCATCGGTGAGAGGTCTTGTAGGTGACAGCGTCGGCTTACAGTGTACCTAGATATGTGTGTGTGTGTGTGTGTGTGTGTGTGTGTGTGTGTGTGTGTGTGTGTGTGTGTGTGTGTGTGTGTCTGTGTGTGTGTGTAGGTGGGTGTGAAGGTGTAGGTGTGTGTGTAGGTGGGTGTGAGGGTGTAGGTGTGCCTATGTGGATAGGTGTGTGTGTAGGTGTGGGTGAGTGTGTGTGTGTGTGTTGAAGAGGGCGCCACGTTCGTACGCCAAGTCCTCGTAGCCTCGGGTTGGGTTTTAACGACGTGCTCGGACACAGTGGCTGCATCTACTCTTCGGGCTGCTGGCAGTGTGTCTAGAGTAGGATGCCCGCCTAACTCGCTCTCTCCAGCCTCGCTTCCTGGCTCTCTTTCCCTCTCCCTTGGCCCCTTCGGGTTCTCCGCCCCTAACTTTTTTTTGTCCGCTCTGTGTTCCCTCCTCTCCTAGTCATCAGTCCTCTCGCGCCGGCAAGCGCAACGCTCTCTTTGTTCTTTTCTCATTCATACCTATACTCGTCTGCCCCCTTTACCACTGGCCTTACATCTACCATTAACGCACTCGAACCTCCTCCTCCCATACCCTGTGCCCTCGTACTTTTATCCTCCCTCCCGCCCTCTCTCTAACTCCCAGTTTTCTATCCTTTTCCCACGTCG
This sequence comes from Ophion costatus, assembly GCA_951751655.1. Taxonomy (NCBI): domain Eukaryota; kingdom Metazoa; phylum Arthropoda; class Insecta; order Hymenoptera; family Ichneumonidae; genus Ophion; species Ophion costatus. The sequence goes on from OX632363.1 coordinate 30,099,434, forward strand.
CTTCTTCAACCACCCCCCTTTAGCGCCCATCCGCATGGGGATTCAGATTCCTCCCTCCAAAACGCCGTCTCCGCGCGTACTCATCAAACTCTCGACTTTTTTTCCTTCTGGTATCTATGAAATTATCTATCTCGCTTAGCGTTTGGGTTTCCTCCATCTTTTTTCATGTTCCATCCCTCTATCGTCCCTCGCACAGTTTCAATTTCTCCACTCATTTCTTTTTGTGGAACTTCTTTTCAGCGCTCTCGTTACGTTTCGTGCGCTTTCTTTTATGCTGGCGCGAAACGACTTGAGAGCACAGGGAAACGATGGGGAGACGGGAGTGGGGAGGGGAAAGAGAAAAGGCTGTTAAGGCGCTGCTCTATGTGGCCCACCGGGAAATGAGACTTTTTTATTTTTTTTTACGATTTCCGAAAAAGCAATCGCAATGCGGTTTAAAGGGCTTATTCTACACGTGCTGACGTATACAAAAAAATGTATATGAAAGAAAGCTCAAAATGGCGGCTCAGTCGTAGGTACACTAAGAGAGTTCTTGAGGCACTCCGCGAATTCTTTAGGCACTCTGTCTAAGTTGACATTAGTTTTGCTAGATAAGTGCACGCGATTATTATGAAATATGATTTTTTTCGCCCCATGCCGTCATGTTAAATTTTTTTTTCTAAAACATCGATCTTAGTTTGTTTATACGAACGTAAATTGTTGATGAATCATAGATATGGCGTGTACTTCTGTAGAGAATTTCTTTAAGAATCTACGCTTAGAATTTAAAGTCAATCGGATGATAACTGCCCGAATTATGGGTTTTATAAATGTAAAAAACGTGGTTTCAACAAAAACGCGTTTAGGGAGGTTTCTACTTTATCGGCCCAAATATTTTTTTTTCTTCAACTCTTCTGTATGGGGAAGAGCCAATGGAAGAGGAAAGTGTATTTCATGGTCCTGGCATAGCAGATTAGGTGAAAGTACGAAACTTTTCATTTCATTCGCACATAAAGTTCAGTTTATCTGTCAACACGTTTTTCTCGAAACCACGTTTTCCGAGTTTGCGGAAGCGCTCCTACACGCCCTAGATGAGCAACCGTTATGAAATTTGGCAGGTACGTGTACAACAAACGTCTCCACTAAATGAACTATAATTATCCAAAAATATTCAAACGTTTCTATTTTATGAACGAAAAACTGCAAAAACGTTTGGTAAAATACTAAACTTCTCCCACGATCACTCACATTTTTTTTATTTTTCTTTTGTTCTTCTCGATTTTAGTTCGGCTTATATACAATATTGTACAAAGTAGAAATATGCTTGATTTTTTGCTTCAGATCCCCTGTTCAGGGCTTGGGACTTCCGCAAGCGAAGAATGCCGACGCACCGACATACGTGGCTCCTCCCACTCCCAGTACCATGTTTTGTCAAACTTTAAAAAATATCATCATGTTCAATAAAGACCGCATAGTAAACATACCAAATTTCTATATTGAATATTTTTTCCATATTTCTGACATTCTATATTTAATATTTTTCGAATAAAAAATTGGCAACAAATCGAACATTTTTTGGCCTAACAAAGTAGAAGCCACCCATAAATTTTCAAAACGGATTTCGGAGGTATCGTCCACGTGGCGGAATTGAAGCTCTCATTTGGATCTTACGTCTATGCACCGAGGCATTTTAACCCCTTCGCTGGCAGAGAGAATTCGACAAAAGTGCCCAGAATGGCAGGAACATTTTTTTATCCTGAAGACCTGTACTCCGGGGTTTTTGCGGGTGCTGATTACGAATCTGAACTCGAAATTCAGGAATTCACAATGACGAACGAATATGGCGAATGAAAATACAAATAATACAGATTGATTTAGATGAAACTCGGTACTCAAGCTTCATATATTTCCACCTATTTATTGTATTATGCTCCATGTTATTGAATTCACCATGAAAAATTATTTCATTTTGAGTTCAGCGTCACACTCAGCGTCCCCGAAAACCCCCGAGTACCAAGATTTATCCAAATCGAGCTGTTTTTTCCACTTTCGTCCGCCATATTAGATCCGCCATTAAAACTTTTTGACTTTTGTGTTCAGATTCGTAATAAGCGACCTCGAAAATCCCAGAGTACCAATTTTTATCTAAATCGAGTAAAATTTTCAATTTCGGTTCTCCATTCTAGCGCCGCCATTTTGAATTTTCAAATTTTGACTTCGAATTCGGATTCAGCGAGCCAAAAAACCCCCGAGTGAGGATCCGATCTCAAATCAGAGCAAGTTAAATAGAGAAATAAAGGCTAACGCACTATTGCATCAATGCCAACGAAGGGGTCAATAGTAGGTCCTCAGTTGTTAGGTCGTATGTTTTTTGTGCCACGACTGGACTAAACGATTCGAAATTGCTACTTTCACCGTCCACGCTATTTCGTGCGGTTCACAACGCTCGGCGGGGCGACGGAAAATAAGATCTCAATATTAAAACCAAAAAACTTCGCGTATATTTCCTCGTGTATATAATTCTCGTGACGTTTATACATAATTTAAGCCGATAAAAAAATTAATTCTTTTTCTACTCAGACGTAACGCCTTAAAAAGTTAGGTTCAATAAGCAGTTTTGAAGAATCTTTTTTTTTCTTCAACATTCGAAAGTGCATCATTTTGAAAGTATTTTCTGTAAATTTCATAAAGATCCGACTGTAATTTATGGAGATATATGATTTGAAGTGAAGCGGTCTCGAGCAGGTATAAAAGCGGCAGAGGGCGCTTGACGCTGAAACGATGATAAAAATAAGCGAATGAAAAGTGAAGAAAAAAGCGTTGCATTCTTACGACGCAAACTTCAATTTTATTTTCATTCGTTCTTTGTTTCTTGGTTTGACGACGACGGCGTCCTCATGGACGCCATGTTAGTTTTATTAGAATATTGCCGTAATTATGCACGAAGCAAGTCAGTTGTTTACTTTGATGACCCCGGATAAGGTTATCCGGTAGACATACGGTGCACATCAGACATACACTTCGAAGTGCATGGCGGATCTGCGCCGGATGTCTACTGGATTAGCCGACCTCGGAGCACAGATGGGAGCAGGAAAATCGATCAAGTCTTGGACAGGTAACCTTCAGACAGTGATGTTTGGTGATTTTTTTTGGTAAATCTCTAGAATCAGGCCTCCTGAACAAAAACATCGATAATTTTTTTTTTTTGCCATGAGCAGCTTCAATTAGTCTCCACTAATGATATCAACGACTCCATGCTTTGTTTGACGCAATCAGAAGATTTCAAGTCGACGCGAAAAAGTAATAACTATTAGAACTGTAATAATCATTGGTTATTATATTTCAATATACCAAAAATAGTGTTAATCTTTTTTAAGTGCAGGCAGGCGTCATGATTTCAACGATTATCGCTGCGGCGCCTATAAACAACAATCTTTGACAATGTCAATAAAAAAACCCCTAATTAAAATATTAAATTTTTTTTAAAGCAAAAAAGTGTCTGAGGGTTCAAATAAGGGTGGAAATTGTCTTCCGCCGAGTTGTATAATCATAAGAAAGTACCCTGAAAAATATCAGCTCGGTGAAAAAAATTTCAACACCTTTTTGGTCAGCCGCCCCGATTCTAGAGATTTACCATTTCTTTTTTACAAGAGAAGAAACAACGAACCGTCTTGAAAATTTTATTGTACTTTAACACACATTTGGGGGGTATGGTTTATCTTTATTAACGAATTGTCGCAAAATGGCGGAGGTTTAAAATGACCATAGCCTCGCCGCTGCAGTCTCGGACGAGAAAGATGGTGTGCTTAATTCTTGTCTGGAACGCGAAAACCACAATTATTTTTAATTGACATATACTTTAATTGACAAAAACCGTGAAACCATATTAATTTTCGAGCTTGAACAAAAAAATGCCGATTTTTACCTTTTTTCTTCTTTCGTGCCATAAAAGTAGTATAAGTGACTTTGTTAATAAATGTTTTTAGTTCATTAAGGATGGTTTTTAATAATCTAGAGAATGAACTTTGGTTTGGGTCGATAGGTCAAATGTTTTTTTTGCTATCACGCCCGCCGATTTGAAAGAATCACGAAAACGAGATGACGAGAAAACGCGCTTCAAAGTTTTCGTTCGGTATTGGCAACTTACAGGAATGAATCTAGTGCTCGAGCTCTCGACGTTTACCTGTTCTCGGGACTGTATCTTCGAAAATGCTGCCAGTTTGCAGTCTTGAGCAGCTGTGTACACCGCAAAACGCCTTTTTTTGACATCTCGGAGATCGCTTATAACTCGGCTGCAAATCAATATTTTGTCATGAAAAAACGATTGCAACTTCTTCAAACCTGTATTATTTTATTGAAAAAATACTGGTATAAAAATAAATAAACCAGCCGTCAACAAATTCATAAAAATGCGTGTTTGGCCTCTTAATTGACCGTAACCCCTTAAAACTTCGCACGCACGACTCGTTCGCCTTGTTCGCTCTGTTCGGCAGTATAGAGAAATTCGCTCGTATGATACAGTGCCAGAATCTCGGAACGAGCTTGCGAATCGTCCTCGGGTACATAGTTTGTATCACGGTCCTGTGTGTGTGTCTGTGTCTCGTTGCGTGTACTCGATGAACCGGGACCTCGTACAATATCGTGTATAAACCTCCAGGATCCTCGGAAAAACCGGGGTAAGAATGATCCTCCTCTCTCTCTCTCTCTCTCTCTCTCTCTCTCTCTCTCTCTCTCAGGTATTTTCTCCTTTTACCCTTCGTGTTCACGTTACCATTCCGTGTCCTGTCCTCAACAACATAAATACATTTCCACTCGAGAGAGCTTTCTCTCCTTCCGCGTCTCCGGGATATCCAGCACGCACGGTGCATTCGATATCTCCCGGGACCAAAGGGATGGAAGTGCTTCGGTCTTGGGAAAACCAGCGCGGGATTGTAGAAGAGACAGCGAGAGGGGTGGGGGGAAATTAGAGTAAAAATATCTCAAAGATGTCATACGCTGTCGGAGGAGTACAGGAGAACGAGAAGCTGCGTGGAACAAACGATCCTGAAATACACGGCAAGCGTCCATTTGTTTTTATGCACTGCTATTAAGGAAACCACTCGGGTGTAATACTTTTAACTCAAGGAGTTCTGTACCTTTGCGACAAATACAAAAACGAAAAAAGTGAGGCATCGACGACTACATACTCATTCTCAGATCACTATAAGAAATCATTATTTCGACGTAACTATTTCAACATAAGAAATAATTGTTCGACATATTTACATATTTTCCAACGTGCAAACATTCTTAACGCCTTGTATACGTCAGAAGGAAAAAAATTGCCGTTTTATTCTATGGGCTCAAATTGTGTATAAACACTCGAAGAATTATATGGTCCGGAAAAAATTTGCTGATTTTCATGATTTTTTTTTAAGGAAATATATTTTCATCCTTTTTGCGACTTAAGCCATGTTTTATTATTATTTTTGGCCGTTACATGGTATTTTTCAAAAATAATATTTAAAAATGACGAAAGAATTACACGGTCTTTTGAACGGGTTGCGGTGGATGTTGTCTTACTCATTGTTGGAGTTGGAACACTCATACGCAGAATATAAACTAAGAAAAAGTGTGAAATAGTGTAAATCGGTTTTGAAACAAAAATACTGCATTTCTGGAAAAAAAGGGTGACATTCTGCAACGAAAAAATACGTTTTTTTTTTTCGAGAAAATTGAGAATCACGTTTTAGATAATAAGGCTACAAAGATTTATGCCAAATTTTATTAGAATCAGTCGATTAGTTTTTCAGCTGTACATACGTTACACCAGTTTAGAAAAAGCAGTCAACAATAGTAATAAACATACCCTAAGACTAAAAAACGGCGAAGAAAATAGTTCCTAAAAAAAGTCATAACGATCTGCCAATTTATTCTTCGCTTCAAGGTATCTCCCCCCTTAAATTCAAACTGGAGCTTCTCAGATAGATGCTCTAGCGAAGTGTGCACGATTTTTGCAATTGATTGAGAATGCCCGCTTGTACAAACAAATCGAGGCATTTTTAGCCGAAAACACTATTTTTTTTTCAAAATCGTACCGAATTTGCAAAATTCAGTATTTGTTCATAATCGTGTGTACCTCGCTAGCAAAACTCATACAGATTGCGAACAAAAAAATCGTCTCTGTGCTCATGTGCGTCTCCAACGAGTCCACCCGTGGGGCCTGAAGACGGGGTTCCCTTTCTATCGACCACTCAGACGGTGTTTGTATTTTTTTGGAAAATAAAAAACTGATTGAAGTACCTCCAAGTACGTAAAATAAGCCCTTCAAACTTCATTTTGACTGCTTCATAAGCATTAAAAACTCTTTCATTATGTAAATGTAATTATAAAAAAAAAATCCCAAAAAGGCCTTGCCCTTCGACCATCCAAAGGTATATAGGGCCTAAAGACGCCGTTCCTAATCTACGTGATAGCCACCGCACACGAACGGAGCCTTTCCCCAAGAGCCAAAAAAGTATCAAAAAGCACCGAGTACGAGCCCGCGTCAATTTCGCCCGGAATAAAAATAAATTTAATTCGGGCACACGAAAGAGCTTCGCTTCCAGTGGAGAAGCATACACTCGAGGGAGTTTCCACGAGAAACAGTGCGCGGTTCGTTATACCCATCGAGAAAACGAAAGAAGAAAATGATCACGAGGAAAGACAGAGTTGGAGAAACTCGGATTAACTTTACGGTCCCGGAAGCATTGTACGTAATTGAACCTTCTCCTATATCTTCATCGACGATGACGCTGGAGAAATCCAGAAATCAAAGTGAGACCGATAGTCATAGGGAGTGGCGAGAGAGAGAGGGAGAGAGAGAGATAGAGAGAGAGAGAGAGAGAGAGAGGCTGGAGGATTTTCTTCTTCTGTCGATCGATCATTTCGTCTCGATTCATCCTCGTCCAAACATTCCCCCTTTTATCGCATCAGGCTTCATTCTCACTCCCAATTCTCGCCTGCATCTTTCCCGCATTCTTGCTCCTTGAACTCCATCGTCTTATCGTCTCCCAACATCCGAAATTTCGAGTGCGATCTTCGATATCGTACATCAACGCGGATGTTTTACAAAGAGACGTAACCAAAAGGACTTGACTCACGGAGTTATGCGGTTCACGCCTTTTCGTTTGCCGGCAATCCATGTAACGGCTAGCACACGTACAACGCGCGAACACCCACACGAGAAAAGAGGGAATTCCGCTTTCGGGATGGGTAACGTTCACATCCGGAAGTAAAGAGGCTCTCGGCGTTCGATCCTCGTTTCGCTGCTCTCCACCCTCTTTCCGCCATCCTTTCACTGTATATAATCCCGGGTACATATATCGAGCCGTGAAAGGCGCGCGTCTTTCAACAGCAAGCGAATGTGATGAGCTTATCGTTTATTATAGATGGAGCCGGTGTGGGTTTCGCGAGCGTAGTACACAATTTTATCGATAGAGGATATGAAAACAAAACACGCTTTCGGTATCAGGATAATCCGTATACCCAAGCAACGATATTTCTTACGAACGTGGCTATAAATTGTTACATGCTGCCAAATACTTTTACCGAAGAACGAAACTCCACTGGAATATTCCTGGAGGGTGAATTGTGCTTGTCGATACGTCGAGGGTAAACGTTCAGTGATGTTTGATCTCTCTGTTCCGTAATTGATATCGGTGATAGTGGAAGAAAAAATATCCTGTGTCCCTTCGTGTACCCTTTCAGACTGTTACGATCTCATCCCTATCATTTTTATCCATTGCTGTTTCATCATTTCCGGTATCTGAGATCCCGTTCAGGGTATTGTGTAAGCCACTTTTTTCCAATGTAGCACCTTTTTGCATTTGCTCGAGGGCACGGGGAAACTGCGGAAAACCTGCGCCGAAACGGTCGGCTGAATCCGCTGAGTTTTTGGTGCATCGTTGTCAGACACCCAATGAAACTGCCTTCGCGCAGTCAGTGCGCAAGCCTGACCAATAAGTGGTCACCCAACCAAGTTTTGGCTTGAGGAAACGCTACTTGACGTGGGAGATCGCTGAAGGCTGACAGCCATCACTGTCAGCCTCTATATGCGTCTATCAACAAATATACAGGAACTAGGGACATACCAGGTTTGGAAGTATGAAACCGGAACTTCCCTATAGATGGTGCTAGCCATCAGTTTAGGGACCGTAAGACCGCTTCTGCAGCGCCATCATCTCCCTCTAACACCTGACGAAGATTTTCAACACACAACGATCCAAGTTCCCTACACCGGTATATTTTTCTATAACCTTAAACATGTCGAGTTTTGTGCCTCCGAACTACGATTTGCGGACAGCATTGGTTTTCTGTTATCATTTGAAGAGAACTGCTGCAGAATCGCATCGAATGCTTGTCGAAGCTTACTGTGAACATGCTCTTGGTAAAACACAATGTTTCGAGTGGTTCAAAAAAATTCAAAAGTGGTGATTTTGACGCGAGAAACGAAGAGCGTGCGAAACCACCGAAAAAGTTCGGAGACAACGAATTGCAAGCCTTATTGGATGAAGATGATACTCAAAGTCAACAAGAACTCGCGGATCGATTGAATGTGCCGCAGAAAGCCATCTCCATGCGTTTTTTATCATTTTCAAACAACAGACGTGTAATTTTTGCAAAAAAATTCCGGTTTCATACTTCTACACCTGGTATATAATGTATGCTAACAACCAGAAAGACTAATTTCTTTGTTTCCACGGTTAAAATATCAACAAAAGATGATTAATTTGAAAGAATAACAAAAGTTGGCTGATTCGTATGTATTGTTTTATTTGACCATGACGTTAGCCTCATCTTGCCCCTACTGCCTCTGCATCCAAAATTGTTAATCGCCGTGACTTCGTTGACACGAAATACCACATTTCGTCCTGTCGAACTGATCATCCAAGTCCATTCTCCCGGGTAACGTTTCTGATAACGACCAAACAACAAAAACGGTTCTCCATGGCTGCAGACAACGGCAAATCCGTGGTGAGAGCGCTGATGCCCGAGGCGATCGGTTGCGTCGGTAAGTTTCGACACATGATTGGGGCTGCTTGTTGCTGCGTTTGACTTGCGTCAAGCAGGAACTGAGCGGAGTACACAGATGAAGCAGAAGGTGGTTGAAGGCAAAAAGACAACGGATGTGGGGCAAGGGATGAGTCAGATGGGAGCGGGTTCTCTGTCGCATGGTTTCGCGAGGTCAAAGACTCCTTGGTAGTACATATTCGTAGCGATGGACAGTAATCTGTTGTAGGGTTGAAGAGAGAAAGAGGGAGGAGATTAAGAAGGCGAAGAAGAGTTGGAAACGTGGATGTTTCATCCTTCTTACACGCGGTAACTGTCCTCATCTTCATCTCGGGGGGTCTGTGCACCCCTCGCTCGATCCTCTTTCATCCTCTGCACCCCATCAGCCCACCGCCACATTTACTGGCGCCACTCCACCCCTTCCTCCTCCATCTCTACATTCTTGTATCACCTGTATACCTCCGTGGTCCAGAGTGAGGCAAAAGATTTCCACCCTCCCCCACTAGCCTGGAGCCCCTCGTATTCCACGAACGAAAGCTGGCGTTATGGCTGGCGGAGGGTAACGTACAGCGAAGAGCACCCTTTTTCCGGACCAAGGGGTGGTCGCGATGCGCGCGTGCGCCATTGCCGTGAGAGTTCGCGAGCGTTCTCAGTCGTGGCCGGTTTGTGCCGGGAGACGATTCTACCAGTAGACACTGCTACGTCGGCTCGGGGTGTACGCGCGCGAATTTTTTTAGCTCAACTGAAACGCGGCGGGGGTAGCTGGAGGACGGGATAAAGCAGCCGAGAGTTTCGGATCGTCCGGTTTGTTGGAGAACATGCTGGATTGTCGAAGAGTATTGACGAACGAGAGTGATGTCAGTTGAGCAAAGATAAACGGACTGGAAGAGACTAAGATTTCCGAATCATCGCGTGATTCGCTTGACGCACCGGTATATCGCGAGCAAGTGGTAGTTTTTTGTTTGTTCGCGCTCCCATGCTCCGTAAACCGTTATCGGTCTTCCGTCAGCCTGTGATTTCCGGTGATTTCGGAAACCTTCCTCCGTTTCCATTTTCTTCTTCTTCACCTTCCCCTCATCCATCGGCTTCGGTGCTTGCTGATCTTCGGAAAAAGTGCTTCGACCGAAGGAAAGACACAACGGCCTAGGGGACCAGTTTCGAGGATGATTGCCAGTTGCCTCATCATAGCCGGTAAGCTTGCTCGTTGCTTCTGTATTTGTCTAGCGTTCGGGCAATCCCTCGTCGGGTTCGAGTGGTTTCATCAAGATTCAGAGGTTGCTTCTCAGTGCAGCGAGTTTCCAATACAATCGGACAAACAGCCAACGAAGCCCCGTTGACCTTGTCTATCGGAGCTAACTGAAAAGCTGGTGACTCCGTTCGCGATTATTGGCTTTGGGCTCGTTGCCGATCTGCCCTTCGGGCCACTCGAATTTCTCTCTTTAAAGAGCCGTCAGCTTTAAGCTATTCGCTTCCCCGATACTTTTTGGCAACTGCACGCTCCCGTCGTTGCGTGCACACACAACCTGGCTCACTATCGACTTGATGTATGAATGTAGCCGGCTAGACTTGGCATTCCTGCAGCGAAGAACGAACGAAGCGGACTGTGGTTGGGTGCGAGAGAAAGGCAGCGAAGCAGGCCATTGAAAATTTCGAATAATTGTTCCGAAATCGCACACCCTCGCAGCAGGGTTCGTTGACCCCTTGAACGTGATATATGCATGTGCACGGCAGCAGGAAGCTAGACGGAACACCGAGTTCGTGGAAAGACGAAAGGAGAAACTGGAAGGAACGAAGCTTGGCAGAACAATACTCCAATCGTTGTACAAAAGAATAATCATCGTTAAACGACCTGCCTGGGCTTACGTAAGCGACACTCGAGTTTATCGATTTTTACGGATTTTCCTTATCTCTCGCTCTGTCGACCCTCGAGGCTGTAATCACGAGACGATCAATGATCATTATGAGATCCTTTGGGTGCTCGGCTGCATAAAGAGACTGTACAAGACGTAAAAGCAATTTGCCATTGAAGCATCGACTCGCAAAGCCCCGATAAAACGTAATAGATCATCTCGAGTATTCAGACAAGGTGTTCACCTTCAAGACTTTTTTCCCCGTTTTTTATCCACTTATTTATATCGTCCTCGACTTCTCCCCCTCTCTCTCTCACCCTCTCTTTCCAGCAGCAGTCTCATTTTATCTCCATCGTAAAGTCCCTTTGGGGCTTACGATGATGCGAATGATCATCACGTGGAAACAGTCCCGTAAATGGACGACAGCTCGGGATAACAATTATTCAGTGCGACACTTTGTGAACAAAGCGTGGCGATCCGACCAGCTTCCTCGCGGGCTCTCTTTCTTTTATTCTCTCTCCCTGAGTGTGTCTGGGTCTGGTCCTTATATACTTATAAAAGCCGGCGGCACGAATTGCCGAGAGGAAGAAAAGTAGAGAGGGAAGGGAAGGATCAACGTTCACGTAAAAATACAAAACTTCGCCTGCCTCCTAGAATTTTTTTTTCAAAAAGTCAGGAGAATATAGTTACAGAAGGACTAAGATCCACTATTGGGTTCGACACTGACACGACGATCATTTTACAAAGTCTTCAGCGGCGAGATTTCCGCTTCCAGCAGCAGATCAAAATTCCTCTCGTCACCTCGTCGCTTTCATATTCGTCGTTGATTCCGATCGGCTGACAAATAGAAACAATAACGACGAAGCAACAAGGGCAACGGTAATGTGCAGTGAAAAGTGTAAAACGGATGAAGCGCGTCGAGAAGTTGGAGAAAATCCAATGAATCGTGGATTACACTCGGTACAAGACGTGCTCGTTAGATCTTTCCAGGCAAGGGTAAATCTTCGTCTTGCTAATGCAGAGCGTACGACAGGGGATTTTATTTCTATGTGGAGAGCCTGCTATACGGATTCCTCGCCTAAAGTCATCCAACACTAATTGCGGACTTACTACGCGGAAGGGTTTTTGCTTTTGCTTCCATATATATGGAGGGTGGAAGTACAGGGAGGGATTTTTCATGCATGATAGCTCTTAGCTATTCTCTCTCCCTCTCTCTCTCTCTCTCTCTCTCTCTCTTTCTCTCTCTCTCTCTCTCTCCCCCCTCCCTCCCACCCTCTTTTCTTATGATGATATCTTTAATCTCGTCTAGAAGGTTAACGTCTTTCCACCAGACTGCGCCGAACGTCGCGTAAATCGCATTTACTTTATCGCTGCACGTAGTACTTTACGTCTAGGCATGCACCCTGTGGATGAAGTTGGAGACAGGAATCTCTCAATTTTCCCAATATCGAGTATTCTTGAAAATGTTTCGATCTGGAGTAAGGATTCTTGGGCTAGCCCTAGTCGCGAAGTGGAAGAGAGAGAGAGAGAGAGAGAGAGAGAGAGAGAGAGAGAGAGAGAGAGAGAGAGAGAGAGAGAGAGAGAGAGAGAGAGAGAGAGAGAAAGGCAACCTGAATGAGAGCATTAATGAATGCGTGAACGAGCTGGAGCTTAAATAATGGGCTTCATGATTTTTCTCTCGTCACCGTGGCGTCAGCCGGAAATCCTTTCCTGTCTATCTCGCTCGTTATTTCAAAAGAAGGAGCGAGATAGCGAAACGCGGAGAGAAGAGCGCATAGAGCGAAGCTTTCCGGTTGGTAGATTGCACGAACGTACTAATTGCTGCTGCAAGCTTCAGGTGCGGGGAGCGGATAGGAAGGTAGGAGTGAAAGAGCGACGGAGAGGTGACGGAGACAAGTAGAGAGCCGGTTCCTGATAACTCGGCGTCTCAAATCCTTTTAAGCCCGAGGTTTCTACCCGCTTGAGTTGGAGGGATAGCAAAGAGATGGAAAGCGAGAATAGAAAGAGAACGAGAGAAAAGGGAAATAATAGGAGTGCAGAAGAGAAAATTATAACGATGTCTCGAACCGTCTCCCTGGTTACCTCCAATGATATTCGACGAAATTTAAGACCGTGAAGCGAACGTGAGTCCTCCCTGTAAGACTTCCTCTCCGGTTCCTATATCATGCTTTCTATTTCTTCCTGTCCCTCCCTCTCTCTCTCTCTCTCTCTCTCTCTCTCTCTCTCTCTCTCTCTCTCTCTCTCCCTCTCTCTCTTTCTCGCTCTCTTCTCATGCCTTCGCCCTTCACGACCCTTCTGTCTCGCTGCGCTCAACCTTTGTCCATGAGTCCAAGTCACGAAAATCGAACTAGCCGAGAGCCCCGAAGACCCAGGCCCTACGCCTCGCTTGATGGAATATTTTAATGACTGATTAAACCCTTAATCAGGGCTACGCCGACCGCGGGGACGTTATGCGAAATTTCGGATAAGTAGATAAGGCGTGCCGGGTACTATAAAGGGAGTTAGCGGCCCTGCTCTCATCGTTGCGCACTGCATATATGTAGCTGCAGCTTGAGCGATAGGTATACAGAAACGTAGGGTGGGAGGAAATGAGAGAAGGCTGGAGAAAGAAGAAAGGCTTGGATTAAGCATGGACGACGTTGGGCTTCGCATACAGTTTCTTTCCTTTTCTCCCTCAGTCCTCTACCTTCGTAATCTCCTCTCTCTCTCTCTCTCTCTCCCTCTCTCTCTCTCTCTCTTTCTCTCTCTCTCTCTCTCTGTCTATCTTTCTCCATCACTTCGTCACTTCGTCTCAGCTTAGTCCCAAGTTTCTCACAAGGCTCCCTCCTCGCTCGACGAGATAATTTATGAGAATTTCGGTATAGGCAAGAGAGTAGGGCTAGAGGGAGAGCGGGTGGCGATATAAAGGGAGGATATGCCAACGCAGTTGCCGCCTTAAGCTCACGGTGAGACAAGACGAGAAGCATGGATGGAAGCAAAGAAAGGGCGAGGACAAGGTGGAAATTATCCGGAGCTAGGTTGGGAACGACGATGACGACGCTGGTATCATAAAAGATTGGACGTGGAAAGGGCTCGACACGACCCTACTCTCCAGTGGTGCTGGACGCCTTGAGGCAAAAGCGTTTCTAGTTTCAAACGATACTTGTTTATAATTCATATACAGAGACCAACCTATCCTTCGACGATCTTCTACTCATTTTATTTTTAAGGGGAAAGATATCTTCGGCATTTTTGAATGTTGGGGTATGGTTCATTACCACTTTTGGCTGTTACACCCGATTTTTATTTTTTTCATTGATGTTTTGAAAAAAATTCATTTTATTAATCTTTAAAAATGGCGGAGGTATGGCATGGTCTTCTCCCTTCACTCTACGCTCGTCACGGTTTTTTTTAGTTTCCCAGAGACCTCCAGAGTGTTGCCCACCACGATTTCCGACGCACTCCTGTGAACGCGGGCACAGGGAAACTGCGGAAAACCCGTGTCGATAAAGACAATCATATTCGACCGATTTTCAGTCGCGTTGCCATTGGAAATTCGGCAAAATTGCGGTCTACGCGGTCACCCAACCGACTATTCGCCAGCGTCTATCTTCTGAACTATGTCTGTCCCTCCACCCTACCATTTTTCGCACGTTTCACTCTCTCCACTGGCACGTTCACCGATTATGTGGATAATGCGCGTCGACGTGACGAACCTACGAATCCCTAGGCGTTCTTTGAATAACTTATTCCTTATGAATATAACCTTGGTGGAAACTGATTCGTAATGTACGAGAACCGGAGGCTCTCGTTGAAATTCCACGGTATTGGCGAGAGTGGCAGAGAGGCGGGAGGGGGGGGGGGGGGGGGAGGTTCAACAGAGCGAGGGGAGGAAGTTCAGTGAGCTGCCTCAGTGAAAAGAGAACAAGGAGAGACCACGAACAAAGTACGGGAAGCGAAGATAGAAAGGGAGAGGGCGATAGAGATGGAAACAAAATTCATCCGGTATACGTGCTACCAGCTTCACTTCCGTTTTGCCATCTTCCCTCACCCTTTCTCCCTCTTTTGAACAGAAAAAATCTTCGAATACTCGAACTTTTCACTCTCTGTCTGCGTTGTTTCTCGCTCCCTCCCTCCCGTCCTCCTGCTCTTTTTACCTCGTTCATTCCTCTCGTTTTTCCCCCGTCTCTCCAAGCGTTCCCAACCCTGTCAGTGTCGTTTTCCTCGTCCCTATTTCCAGCCAGCGTTTGACATTTCCTACACAGCCGTGCGGACTCCGCGAGGCACCCTTCCCGGTTTTCACAGCTTATCTTCCCATATACTCGCGAAACCGCGACGCAGTCATCTCCCAAACGAAAAATTATATCGCGCAGCCTTCACCCACGCCTTTAGGGACAATCGTTAAAAACGTTTTATGACACTCGTAAAACCTGTAATGTTCTGTAACCCGAAGCTCTCATCCAAGCTTCTCCGCAACTACTCATTCCTGCGATGCCACGTAATAGCGATGGACGTAGTAATGGTATGCGTGAAAAAGCCCTCTTAAGAATATGAGATACTACGCCAGTAGAAGCGGGGGAGTACGTTATATTTTTTAAAATATTTTCTTTGCTATTACTAAAGAAGTGCACTATCGTGGTAACATTCTAAAGTTGTAGTGTTTGGGTTTGGATTGGGTTTTAGAGGTTAAATAATTTTTGGCATTTTTTTATGCTGGAATTTTGGTTTGTTTGGAATTGTCCCTTTGGACGGATAGTGATGCGGGAATCTTCAGCACTTACGAGAAAGTTATTCAGTAAATACTCAATATAGAACGGATTCTTCAACTTCAAGCGTCATCTGTCTTAGCTGTCCACTTGGCGTCTTCATACGTGATGATCATCAAACCGTACAGAAAACGTGTTTTCCATAATAACTTCGGCATACAATCGTGAATTTCCATTTTTTTCAACCAACCGTATTATTTCTCAGATCCCTGCACCCGTCCTTGCTTTTACGACCCTTTTTTCGGCCCGGTGTACACGCAAGAGGGCACAGGGAAACTGCGGAAAACCTCTGTCGAAGCAGGCGTCTGTATCTTCACTGCGTTTCGTTGCATTCACCATCGGCTGCTCATTTTTAGTGAAATTGGCTCCCGCCCGATGGCCTGGCCCGCACAGCCTAGCGGTCACCCATCTAAGTATTGGCATGCTCGGAGGGCTCGCAGCTGCACGTCAAGTTCGCGTTGACTGCTGTTGGTCTTCGATTAATTACATTTTTTTCTTCATCCAATTATTACGTTAATTTGTCATACAATTTGTAGGTGATAATGTTGATCAATTTGTTGGCACACTGGTGATCAATCTTGGATCAAAGTGACGGGAAAAAGGATCGGTCTTGGAGGTTGGTCCAGCCTCAACGTGCTGGCGAGTAGTTGCAGGTACGTCGAAGGACTGGGCTAAGGGTGTGGAGGTTTCAAGAGCAGCCAGCACCTGGTCACCTCGGCGAAACCGCAAGTACATGCACATGTGTACACACACCCAAATCGAAGGGTCCTTCGCGTCTTTCGCTACTCTTGCTCTTCCCGTTTGGATCGGAGACGACGAGTTTCCAACGGAATTACGTTATCCATCTTCCGAGAGTGCTCTCGGGCATCCTCACCTCTCGCCACATCGAGCACTATATGGAGACTTCGAAGAGTACGAGTGCGAGCGAATGAGACGAAAGGGACCACCAACCGGAAGAGACGTCTCCCGTGTTTCTCTCTTGCTCTTGCGATATTCTTCTACTTGCCGTGTGACCTCTCTCTCTCTCGCCCTCCCTCCCTCTCTCTCTCTCTCTCTCTCTGCCTCCCTCTCCGCCTCCCTCTCTCTTTCTTCATCTCTCTTTACTGATGCTCGAAGGCATAAAGGATCAAATCGATTACCGTCAACAGCTCCTGGCACGGCCCCCTCCGCGCCTCCTCGTATATAGGTAGGAACATACAAATGGCTCGCGCCTCCTCCGCTCCAGACACATTCTAATTCAATAGAAAGGAAAACGTCATGAGTCTGATAAACTCCTACTCCGAGTTCCGAAAACGAGAAGGGGTATGAGAGATCGAGAAACGGACCGAACTTTTTCACGGCCACTTTTACGTCAGCCCTTCAAGAGAATACTCGTTTTTAGTCATTTTGAAATGGGTCATTTGTGGGAGGATCAGCAAGCTCAATTCTTTAAGCAGCAGTTTGCAAGCGAGTTTGTCAGAAGGGTTAATACTGGTGTTCGGTGTTTTAGAAAGTGATGGCAAGTTTTCGGTATTGCGGATCAGGATTGGTGGAGTCTGATTTCGGTGGGAGTGCGAAGCGAATCAGCTCTTCAATAGGTTGGGGAACGGGCCTGCTTTAGGGCAGCTATTATGACGCTGATTTCGATCCGGTAGGGGAACACCAATGATTGAATATTTCGTATACATACACCGTATGCTCTTTGTTACAATCTTGCAGCTTTTTTTTTAAGGACGCGTGGCAAATATAGTTCTAGGAATTACCGAAGTTTGATAGGTTCAAATAGGTTCTAGATGTAAAGTAAAATCAGTCGTGTCGTGATATGCAGAGCTCAGGCTCCCAGTTGAAACAGTTTAAAAAAATTAGTTTGACACTTGGTAACGTTTGATGTTATTACGACAATAATCTTGAGACTGAATATATCATCGTATAATTGTAGAATATACCGAAAAGGTTTATTTCATACGCAAATTAGCTACACAAACGATCGAAAATCTTTTGTACTTTTTTATGGTGTTTTTCGTCATCGTGTCTACGAGGAAAGCAACGTCGAACGCAGGCAAAGCAACTGCACTTCGAAAAACATTTATTGAGGGGTTACGACTAGTTGTAGAAGTCGAAAAATCACTTTTTTGCAACGAATATATTTTGACGGTATATCATCTGTTCCCTGAAAAATTCAAGGTGATCGGATCGAAATTGACATATTTATACGATTTATTTATAAATATTTGAATATTATTTATATTATGTTGACGCCCGTCGGAACGCTCGAAGCTTCGAGCGAAACTTTAAAAGCTTTTTTCTCGATCGTACGTTTTCAAAGTCGGCGAGCAAAATATCGCAAAAACTACTGCATCGATCTTTCTGACATTTTTAGGGCCTTTTGTAGTTGTAAAAATATAGTATTGGATCGAAGACTTTTTTTCCGGTGTATCCTTTCGCAGCTTGAACGAAAAATGCTCATTTTTTGCAACAATCAAGGCTCTCACTTTGACGAACATGCGCCATTTTTTTATATGATATTTCGCTAATTCTCTTTATTAATCAAAGGATAAACTAATATACTAACGAAATTTGTTTGATTTTCTATATCAGATTCTTTTTCTACATTAGACGCAAAAGACTTTTCCGACAGGCGGTTCCCGGACATCAGAAAATCGAGCTAGATATCAATTTTCTTTTTAAAAAAACCCAAACATTCGTTGTTTTCGACAACTACAACTAGGCGTAACCTCTTGAACGGCTTTTCCAATTGAATGAGAAAACCTCATTCTTTTATTTCAGCAGCTCCACTCCCGGATCAAATACCAGTTTTGATTTTTTGGCACTACAAAATAAAGTCGGAAACGACATTGGTTATAAAAAAATCTGACAGGATTGAGTCAGTATTCCAGCTTCTATTCTAACATTACGATCCGTAATGTTAGAATGATTATATCCTTGATTAATTATACATTGGTAGTAAACATTGATGTTTACTCCATTACTTGTATATCAAAAACGTGTTTCATCACAAACCGTGGGTGATAGTTCAACAATAAAGAATACGTCTCCCTCGTACAATAGAGCATTTTTGCTTTCTCGTTTTTTGCTTTCGTTAACTTTTTTTAAATACTTCACGACTGGTCGTTTCCTCACGCCACTCTTCGTTGCCTCTTTGCTTTGAGACGTTGCGAGTAGCCAGCCTCTTCCTTCGACCCTTTGATAGAAAATTCTTCGTCTTTGTCATGAACTGGACGCGGAAAATCCAGCGAAACGAAGGCCACAGTGAGAGAGAGAGAGAGAGAGAGAGAGAGAGAGAGGGAGGGAGAGAGAGAGTCTCAACGTCGACGACGTGCCAGGTTTGTCGTAAATTAAAGCAACCCGCGAGCGTTTCGCTCGCCTTACCGTTCGAGGACCCCATTCCGCTCGGTTACGCGCGATAAAACGACGGAAGAAAGGCCAATTTCCAGGGGCAATTGCGAGCAAACGTGGAAAGTTAGCGTTCCCTCCTCCCCCGCGTCTCCAAGCGTCGCACCGGGGAGGACTCTCGATGCGATAACGGTCACCGGTAAGAGACCAAGCTCTCGGGAAAAGTCTTCGAACTTGGAGGCTCTTCGCGAGAACTCAGAGACCTGCTCGTTTGTACACTTTGTACTTGGGCAAAAGCCGGCGAGTAGGACGTTCTCGTCATTGGGGTCACCGCTCGTTCACGAGAACACCTGAATGTCATTTTTCCCGACACGTAAATCTCCATACTCGAGAGGGCAATAAAAAAATCGGCGCGATAAAATTCGCCATTGGTAATCTCCCAATGTCCCGGGCGATTTAAACTTTGGCGACGAATCCTCTCGTTTTATGTCCACATAATTTAGGAACAAATCTTACGGTAGATATTACCATACCGAGCAATAAAATAGAAGCCACTTTAATATTCGAATGTTCACATAATCCTGTCGCGCCCTTCTCGCGCCAACGAGTCGTAAAAGTGCTCGTTCTGCGTTTCAAAAAAGCAGCGAAACAATCTCATCGCCGATTCATATATGAAGGATTCCGTGGAGAAATTTATTGGGGAGTTCTCAGAACATACGAATTCATATTACGATTTATATTGTAAACTAGAGCTGATTCAATGAGGGGACATCCCCTCTCCGAAGTATAGGAAGGAGGGGGCATCCCCTCTTTGAAATATATGAAGGAGGGGCATCCGCTTCTTGAAGTATATGCGGGAGGGGCTCCCCTCCTTGAAGTATTTGAAGGAAAGGCACCTCCTCCTTAAAGTGTTTAGAAAAAGGGACATCCTCGCCTTGAAGTATATGGGGGAAGGGGCACCCCCTCCGTGATGTATATGAAGGAAGGGGCATCCCCTCCTTGAAGTGTTGGCAGGAGGGGCATCCCCTCCTCGAAGTATATGCAGGAGAGGCATCCTCACCTCGGAGTATATAAAGGAAGGGAAATCCCCTCCTTGAAGTATGTAAAGGATTCCGGGCAGAAATTTGTTGAAGAGTCCCCAGACTCTACCACATCCCTTTAGGGATTCTACGTGAATTCTGCGCTATTTTCCGGATTGACGTCGTTTGAGAATTCTTCATTTAAAATTCTCAACCGGAATTGTTAGATCTCTAAAAAAAACATCCTTCCTCGATCCCGTGCACGAAGTTGTTGGGGAGTTGCACCGTCCCAAGGTGCAGCGACATTTCTATAAGGATTTGTTAGGGATACCGCATATGGGGAGGTCCTCATTGGGATCCAACTGGATTCAGCACTGCTCCCCGATGAACGTTTGAGAATTCTTACCACTTGCGAATCGAAAATATGTGGAAAATGACGAAAAAAACTGGGCGTGTAAAAACGTGACCTGCACGCTTTGTTGCGAGCGTGTACATGTGCAGTGCTATTATGTCAAAGTGCAGTAAAATCAACAACAAACCATAAATGCAGTGAATTTTCAGTGATATTATTTTAATCGATTTTTACCTTTTCCAGATCCGCTCAATTTATGTATCTATATATATACTGTTCAGGAAATTCAACGTACTGAATGCGATGGGATCCATCAAGAAGCCTATCGGATTCTGTTCAATGATGTGGGAATCCTTTAGAGTTCGAATTGGATTCCAATGGGAAATCCCAATTAGAATCCAATGAACAAGCGTGACGTTTTAGTACAGGGATCTCATGCAATAACCCATTGGATCCCAATACGCAAACGGGGACAATTATGGATATCCAATTGGATCCACATGACAATTTCTGCACGTGTCGTCTTATCTTGAGACATCGAAATAACTCAAGACCAGCGAAGTGAATCGAAAAGCCCTGCCTGACGCATCGAGTAGTCTCGCAGAGAAAAATGGCAACGTACCTCGTTAGTAGACGTTTTCACGCTGATCTCAAGATCAACAAAAAAAAATCGACAAACCTATATTTTTTCCAGCGTTATTTTATTTTTCGTACAAAAATAGGTTACCTCTGTCCTATCCAAACTGTATGACACTAGGCAAACTGGTATGGGGCGTGTTTTCGTCCCAGTCTGAGGACGGATGCTCGAACGATTTTTTGTAGCCTTAAGGGTTGAGTATCTGTCAATTTGTCCCGGACTCGTAGATATAGGTGTATATAGGCAATGTTCGGAAAGCCGTGACGAGGGGTGAGCCGGAATAGTGAGTGGCTTGTACGACACGTGCTCTCTGTCGTTCGCAACCCCATTTGCTTCTCTTCCTCCACTCTGTCTCTTTCTCCCTTACGCTTCCGCCCGTTATGTAGGCCCTGTGCGGTACCTCGACGAGGGAGCAGTGTTTTGCATTGTCTCGCCTGAAGTCGTGGCTCACACTCGAGGAGGTCACGTGCCTTGCCCGCGTTTTCGTTCTAGGCATGAAGGCTGGCAGGCTGAACTTCTATTAATGCTGTCAGGTCGGCGGGTGAGAGCCAAAACCTTGGAATCTTCCCTACCCTCTTACTGTCTCGCTTCACCTTTACCTATATATATATATATATATATATATAGTCTTTCTCTTTCTAGTGAATAAGCAAATTGCTTAAGTGACCCTTAAGTGAAGCTTTGTATTCTCCTTTTCGAAGCCACTTTCGATGTCATTTCTAACGCATACTCAAGATACTGATTCGTACTGCTTATCGTTATTACTTCACCTGGACGTTCCACATGGCAAAAAAATTCATTTTCGTTACATTTAAAGTACATGTTCTGACTGATTCATCAACGCCGAGCCAAAACCGCTGAAACTAATTACATGGAATTTGGACAGTCGGTTGCTTTTGTGACATGAGCACCCACTAAGGAGTGATTTTTGGAAATTCAACCCTCAAGGGGAGAAGAGGGGTGGTGAAGTTCTTATGGGAATTTCAAAAAATCTGGTGGGATTGACTTGACATTTGATATTCGTGTTTCTTGACACGATTAATAAAACACGCAATTCAGCGTTTTTTTAAATTTAACCCCTAAGGGGAGGATGAGAGTAGCAAAATCTGTATGTAAAACTAAAAAAAACCTGGTCGGAAGATTTACTTGAAGCTTAGTACTAAAGCTCTTCAAGATAATTAAGAAAAAACACGTACAATAGCGTTTTTCGAAATTCAACGCCTAAACGAAAAGAGGTGGGAAAGGTTGCACGCAAAATGAAAAAAATCTGGTCAAATTTACTTGAAACTTTGTGCTACTGCTCCTAGAAACAATGAATCGAATTTCAACGTTTTTGGAAATTCAATCCTTAAGGGGAAAAGGGAATAGCAATGTTTGTATGGTAAAATAAATATCTATTACATATAGTATTAATGCTCCTCAACACAATTCTACGTGTTCCTTAATGAAACATTTCAGGAGCACATTTCATTAAGGAGCATTCAACACAAGTCTACGCGAGCGAAGCCGCGGGCGGAAAGCTAGGTATCAATCAATCAACCAACCTCACCCCCTGCCAATTTTGACAGACTCTCAGTCAATAGGGGCCGTTTGCTGTCAAATCAAAGCTAGCCATACCATAATGAGTTTTCTCTTTTCCCAATTATCAGCTGGGGTACCAAAAAAAGTTCATCAAAGAATTAAAAAAAAAACAGTTTTTCATAAATCCCCTCCAGCTTTTATTTTGTAGTTAACAAAAACCATTCTTTCGTCGATCTCCGCCCCTTGTCATTTTATTTGATATTCAGCGGGCTCAATTGAAAAATATGCGAACGCGATATACGATACGATCCAACTCGATGCATGACACAAATTAAATGCACGGTAAGGTGTACGAAAAAGGTAAGGCGTGGAACATGTGAATGGAAGGTGAATGGATAGGGTTCACGTTCGTACAACGTTAAGGGAGGGTGCGTCGCACCCTACTTCTAATGTTCAACACTCCTAATACACGTGGAACGTCTTGTAACGGCTCGTTGTAACTGGCCGATAAGGACGTTTATCAAATTTCCACGACATTGTATAGAGCGTTCGCGTAGGTAGCTCCGTGCCTCAAACCATTCGGGCCGAACCCTTTCTGTACGCGATCGGAGAAAATCGATCGACCGATCGACCAATACCCTATTATGGGACCCGGGGGAGATGAAGAATCCTATCAGTGCGATAACGAGCTTCCTATGTTTTCGCTCCCTCGATATATATATATATATATATATATGTAATGTGTATATATAATGTGTCTGTATAATATCGAATATACACTGCCGGCCAAAAGTTTGAGTACACCAGTCGAAATTTCTTGCAGCACTAAAAGTTGGATAGCGGCCTCAAAAATAAAGGTAATCAAATTTCCTAGGCGGCGTTTTGAAGAGGACAAATTTACCATCATTCTAGCGTTTTAGAAAAATATTTACAATTTTTTTTTGGCCCGGTACGCTTTTGTGAAAATGTCTATTTTTTAGCTTTTTTGCACATCTAAAACTGCTCGCATAACTTCTAGCGAATTTTTTCGCTCGTTTTTTCCATGACAAACTTAAAGAGGGAAACAAAACCTACACTTTCGTTTTTTTTAAAAGGTTCGTACGATTTTTTTCGCCCCGGTATTGCATTTTTAGGGAAAAAGACATGTTTTAGAAAAATAGGCGTAGTGCAATAATGGGGGTTCAGAGACAATGTCGGGAGAGTAAAAAGTTGCATAGGTTTACACTGGAGAAACCAGAATTTGGGGTGGGGGGAAAAATGTCGAACGATCGATATGCAGATGGGCCAAAATGTCGAATTCGAAGATGCCGAATGTTCGAATATAGATGGGTCAATCTTACTAGAGTCTGTAAAGTCGAAAATAACAATTACGAATATGAACATCTCGGAAGTTGATATATAGCGAAAAACAAAAATCAGATTTAATAAAATAGCGAAAAACACAATATCGATGGGCCTGTATGCATAACACCAAATAATCCGAGACGAAAATTCTCCGAATTAAAAAAATTGCGACGGTTCACAATGCAGGAAATCATTAAAGCGAACGGCCAAAAAGTCGAGTGGTTAAAATCGCGAAGGGTCAAAATGTAGAACAGCCCGGATGGCGAATCGAGCAATACGTTACTTGCGCTTCAGAGTGAAGCTGCGAGATGGCGCTGTCGGTCAGTCGGCTAAAATATCGTAAGGCAGTCATCCCACGTGACGGGCCCCACCACGTTCGTCGTTTTGGCCATTCGACCTTTTGGCGTTCGACATTTCGGGCCATCGGCATTTTGCGTTTCGATTTATTGCTTTTCGCCATAGACGATATTACGCATATTAGGCACTCGCTATTTTCTGTTTCGGAAATATGGGTGTTCTACATTTTTCGATTCTGTATTTTTATGTTCCGAATTGCAGACGATCTGAATATTCGTTTTCGAATAAATTAGCTCTCCAATAAATAATGGTTCAATTTATAGTCATTCAATTTTTTTATCAGTCGACAGATAAAATTTCGAATAATTGAACCTTCGTTATTTTGAGAGTTCATAATTCTACCGTTTCGAAATCTTTGTCGTTCTACATTTGGTCATTCGACATTTTTACCCCCACCCCAGAATTTGATGAGAACTTTTTTGAAATTTTTTTTTACCATTTTTGGTCTGTGCTCTGAAGAGTGAAGGGGTTCCATTTGGGAAGTATGGGGTTTTTAGGACAATCTATCAAGAAAGAAAATTTGTTTACTTTTTTCATTTTTAATTGACTACAATTGTTTCCGAATTTATTAGAACATTATTTTAACAATTCGTTCAGAATTTGTTTTAATTCATAACAGGACACCTTGTATATATATATATATATATGAATATCGAATAAGAAGTGACTAATAATACTTCAAACTCAAGAGAATTTATTTCTAATATTATCACGCTAGCCTTGGTATGGAGCAGAAAATGCGATTACGATAATAGAAAATCGCAGTTCTTGCCTATAATTGGAAGTTTATCGGTGCAGTGATTTTAGAAATATCGGAGTCACCGATTAAAAAAAATTAATTTTGAGAAAAACGTTTTCAAAATTCGCCGGTAGGCGAAACCTACATATAAACACCCAAAACTCCTTCAGTTTTCAACGAATCGACTTGAAATTTTCAGAGAATATTTTTGAAACGTTTAATTTTGAGAAACCGACGAAAACCAAAAATCGCTATTTTCAAAAATTTTAACTAGGTGCAAGATCCTAAAAACCCCTTTGTCGGATTTTATTGGAAAGAATCGGGACTACCCTCTCAACACTTCTCAATACGTATGCATAACTCAAATTCGGAAAACATAAAATTAAATTGGTGTCAAAACTTATTGAAAATTTTCAATTTTGTAGAAGTCAACACTTTATAGAAAATTCATCCAGGTCAAATAATCCAGTGCTCCAACGGAAAGTTAACTCTCGTTTCCCTGTTAATACTTTTGTTGCGTTATTGCTACGTGAATGCAAGAGGGAAACAAATGTTTCCTCATTTGTACGCGATAGTTCCAAGGGGAATCCATCCACTTTGTGGCAATAAAGGGACGTGAATAAAACGTACAATGGAAAAAAAGCTGAAGCTTTCGGGTAATAGTAAGGTTTACGTACACTGTACACACTATCCTTATCGGCATTTTGAAAGATCCTTACGAAAAATTTCATGTGTATGTGCTTCGACTCCGTAACGGAGGCTACGGAGTAACGGAGGCTATGTGGATTTTCCTTTAGAACGACCGACAGAGAGTTCCGCCCGTTTGGAATTGAACTACTTGAAAACTCGGGTAGAGAGTGAGAGAGGGAGAGAGAGAGAGAGAGAGAGAATGATAAGAAATCAAAGGGAGAAAGGGAAAAAGAAACGAGAAGAGTTGGCGCGAACAAAGCGACGAGGTCAGGGTCACGACGTCTTACTCTACTCTCTGCAAAATAGAACGTATTAATATATATATATATATATATATATATATATATATATATATATATATATATATATATATATATATATATATATATATATATATATATATATATATATATGTGTGTGGGGGGGGGGGGGTGTATACAGGGTCTCCTGTTATGAATGGATAATCCGGCAACTGTCGATAGGTCAGATCATGTCCTAGTAAATGCTGGAATTTCAGTTTACTAAAAGTCCCACTGTTTTCGAGATAAAAACCCTCTACTTTTAGTTTTTCGCCTGCCATTTATACAAATGAGAACATTTTGGCCAGTTAATAAAAATACTCTTCGTTATTCGTTTTATGTAGAAAAGTCTTCTTCTTAACCTAAGTGTCAAGGAAACTTTAGGAAAAAGGTATGCAGAATTTTCATATTCAACCATGTGACTTTGATAGCCTGCGGTGTAAAAAAAATGCAGTACGCTTATCGTGCCAATTACTTTGAAAAGCTGCTTAGTTATTGTCGCTTCATATCATTTGTAGAAATGACACGCAAAAAATCGAAAGCAGTTGATTTTTGTCAAGGAGTAACACAAAGTCCAATGTTTCGAAAACCGCGAGACTTTTAGTCAACTAAAATTCGACAGTGGCAGGATTATCCATTCACAACGGGACACCCTGTATATGTATATAGGGATATACTTCTACGATATTCTACTTGTATCCTCATCTCCCCCTTGGAGCATTCCCCATCGGAAACCACATTTTCTCGACGTGCCTCCCTTTCCTTTTCCTTCTTACCTTTTTTCTCGATCGTCGCACGAACTGCGATTTTTATAAAGGTGCTCACGTGTCTCGGCAAGCACGTCCCTTTTCCTTTCACTAGGTTTTTATCACGCTTCCTCATTCTCTATCTTGCTCTTCATCTGACTTTCTCCCTCTTCCTCTCCCTCCCTCTCTCTCTCTCTCTCTCTCTCTCTCTCTCTCTCTCTCTCTCTCTCTCTCTCTCTCTCTCTCTCTCTCTCTCTCTCTCTCTCTCTCTCTCTCTCTCTCTCTCTCTCTCTCTCTCCCTCTCTCTCTTCTTCTTCTTCTTCTTCTTCTTCGTATTACCGACCTCTTTTCTTTTTTTTCTTTATTGCCCAATGGAATTCCATTACGCGTGCAATGATGTCATTTTTCTGGTCTGCGCTTTATCGAATTTTTCGTCACAAAATAACGTTCAAGTAAGACCAGCGAAAAATCGTTCCGGAAAATTTCAAGCAGCGTATCCAATTTTTTGATTAATCATGAGCGTACGTGTGTTAGAAAAGATCTGGGCTTTCGAGAGCCACTGAGCTTTGAGTGGAAAAGGAAACTTTCTTCAAATTCCACATTGTAAAATTCCAATTCGAAAAAGATACGAATAATTAGCCAGGTGACAACTGCTTGCAAATTTTTCATGAAGGATGGAAATTATATAATTTTGGTGCAAGCTGAACGCGATAACGCTGACAAGTCGCTTTTATATGTTATATATCTGTATTCAGCTTAGTGGCAGCTTTTCCTGTTATATTTACACTTCCAAACTTTCCTAAATGCTTCTATCTTTGGACTTTTGTATGCGTTCGAATTGTTCTATTTTTGGGATCCCAAATTCTTTCGAATTTTTCTGTTTTTTAAATTCCACATTCTCCTGAATTCTTTTGTTTTTTAAGTTGGAAATTCTCTTGAATTCTTCGAATTTTGAATTCCGAATTCTCATGATTTCTTCTATTTTCAAACTTCAAATTCGTCCAGATTTACTTTTCTTTTTATTGACATCAGTTTCAGTTATTCGTCTGCATCCCTTAACATTCCAAGTCGCACATTATTCTCTATTCAAAGTTCTCCTTAAATAAATTTCTTTTCACCACCGTCGATTTGTCCTTCACATTTCTGCTTCAGAAATTGGAAAATTTATGGAAACGAATAAAAAAATGTAGTCTGCGCGACGTCATCCTCTCAAGTCAGCCTGGCCTAAAATTCGAGGCGTCATCCATAAATTTAATTTTTGGCAATTTGAGCCGCTTTTTTCGTCTCTGCAAAAAATTTACACCCCTCTCGTTTTTTTGACACAAGCCTGTGCCTTTGCCCTGGGCGCAGGTCGAGATATTACATTTTGACGTAGTAATGGATGCACCGAGGTCACGCCATAATTCATTGACGTTGCTGGGACGTTTGCATGTCGGAACACATTTATGGCACGTACATATCCGTGGATGCAGCGGCATATGTGTATGTGTACTTACAGGTGGTAGTAGAGAGAGAAAGACAGAAAGAGAGAGAGAGAGAGAGAGAGAGAGAGAGAGAGAGAGAGAGGGTGCGAGGTCACGGCGCCTGTGACAACCAACTGGTGCACAGAGAATTTTTACGACGTCAGCTGGTCCTCTCTATTCGCTCTCCAGGCTCCTAGCGAGAGAGCGAGAGAGAGGGGTGAAGGGGGAGCCATTTCAGTATCGTATGCGTTGAATATCGTACGAATATGGCGCATAAAAGCTTTCCTATTCGCTGTCTCCGTCCCTCGCCTTTATCTCTCTCAATCCCACAACCCCTAGCGGCAACGTTTGTTTGCTCGGACCGGAGGAACTATAGAGCGTCCGCTTTTTTTCCATTATTTCACACTTTGACATTCGCCGCCAGTCACATTCTTCGCGACTGGTGCGCCATGCTTTTCCTCCCTCCTTCGTCGTGCTCCCCGTACGTCGAGATTCTACTCTAAACTGGCAGGCAAACTCTCAGCGATCTGACGTCACCCTTACTCGTCTTTCTCTCTCGCTCGTAGCCCTCGCTCCATCCTTTAGCCAAGACAAACAAAAGTGAACAAATAACCAAAGTAAAGCTACAACCAGGAACGAAATTATTTCTCGCGCAGCTTTGAGGCAATCCGGTGCCTCAAACCGAGAAACCGTCCGCAGTCGACCGGGTGGAGGATTTGAACCATCCTGTACAGGGGAAGACTCATTCACCGACGCAGCCATTTCGCTAGGAAAATTGCACTGCAGTGACAATTTTCCGTATATTTTTTTATATTTTTATGTACATACGTGGGGAAAGTTGACTGAAGACATTTGCCTTCAAGGACCATCTTCATAATAGTCTATAGGCCCGATACTAAACATTGCATACGTCCGAAACAAAATTAGAACATTTTCTTCCAAAGTATATACTTATTTTTTAAGTATAGTATAGTCCCGATACTAAACATTATGAACACCGAAAAAATTCATCTTCAGATTAATGTAAGCATATTCATAGAAAAGTCATTCCAAGGAGCATGCCCGCCCCAAAATCAACGATTTCAACAAATTCAAGCACAACCCTCGAAACAGATGCGTCGATAGTCGACGTTACATAAGTGTAAAGCAAATTATACCTTCTCTATATACAGAGTCTCCTGCTATGGATGGAAATCCCGCAACTGTCGATAGGTCAGATCATGTCCTATTATATGCTGGAATTTCAGTTAAGTAAAAGTCCCACGGTTTTCAAGATTTTGGGCTTTATGTTATTTTTAGAAAAAAAATATCTGCTTTTGTTTTTTTGCATGCCGTTTCTACTAACGATATGACTCGACAATACCTAAGCACCTTTTTAAAGCAATTGGCACTATATGCGTAGTACATTTTTTTACACAGCAGGCTATCAAAGTCAGATGTTTGGATTGGTTAGTATGAAAATTCTGCATGACATCTTTTTCCATAAAGTTTCCTTAACATTTATGGTTAAAAAGAAGACCTTTCCAGATAAAACAAATAACCGAGAGTATTTTTTCAAAACCGGGTAAAAAACGTTGTCATTTCTAGAAATCGCCTGCGAAAAACCAAAAAGCTATAATTTTTATCTCGAAAACCGTGGAACTTTTGCTAAATTGAAATTTCACATGTTTAACACTATGAAAAAAAAACGTTCTTTACACTTCGGCGAAATGACATATACGAAATGTCAAGCGTGCTTACAGTACTTCTTTATAGATGCGTTGCCATCTCAAACTACGTGCACGCAGTTCTAGTAACGCCATCTCTTGGAAACCAGCGAGAACTTATTCAACGTCCTAATACGTCTATTCACCAGCCCACACTCGCGCGTGCATTCAGAGGGGATAGTTAGAGTACTCAGCATCCCCAATCTTCCTTTTTATTCTCCAAAGTATACCCCTAACCATTCCATGTTACACTTTTTTCCACCCCCCATGTAACTTTATCTGCATCTTTTTATCCCGTCTCGCAGCCCCTCCTCGCGCGTTCCCGTCAAGGGCGAAAGATGCAGCGAGCGAGTGCATTCGTGCGGTGTTCCCGGCAGTACGTAACCGGCAATCCGATGCAGCTTTATTTCACTCTGGTATTTTTGTTCCAGCCCCGGTATGTCTCTTTTGCCCCGTCTCTTTCTCACTCTGCGCTCCCTGGTCTCGTTGTACAGCCCCCCCCCGCCGGTGTATGCGAGGGTCCGACTACTCCCTGCGCTCCTGGCCTCGACAAACCGGCATGGAAACCCCTTTGATTCTTGGCAACGAACTTTCTTGGCATTCGAACAATTTCCTTCCACGGATACCCCGTGGTTTTGGATACAGACCTCTTCCTGTACGCGCAGACTTTGTCTCTTCTCTTCGGTCTCTATGTACGTACACTCCCGATGCACCGTCATCGTGCCAGACGATTATAATCGCCACCCCCTCACCCCCTTCCGAAAATGTCCACCGGGTGCGTAAAGTCGTATACGCAACTTTTTACACACACACACACACACACACACACACACACACACACACACACACACACACACACACACACACACACACACACACACACACACACACACACACACACACACACACACACACACACACACACACACACACACACACACACACACACACACACACACACACACACACACACACACACACACACACACACACACACACACACACACACACACACACACACACACACACACACACACACACACACACACACACACACACACACACACACACACACACACACACACACACACACACACACACACACACACACACACACACACACACACACACACACACACACACACACACACACACACACACACACACACACACACACACACACACACACACACACACACACACACACACACACACACACACACACACACACACACACACACACACACACACACACACACACACACACACACACACACACACACACACACACACACACACACACACACACACACACACACACACACACACACACACACACACACACACACACACACACACACACACACACACACACACACACACACACACACACACACACACACACACACACACACACACACACACACACACACACACACACACACTGCTGTGTATCTGCTTCTCTATTTATGACACCCTCAGCAGCGTTTGGCTCATCTCCTCTTTCTCATTACATGCCTGGCCAATTTTATCTTCCTCCACGAAAGAAGCTACGCGGTTGTAACTTCTCGATTCATCACACGAAATAAAACCAGCCGATATAAGCCGCAAGGACAACCAGATTAATATGCCAGACGGGGGATGATATCGCCTGATGAGCGATAGCCTCTGTCTACAGGGTAAATTTATACACGTACGCGTGTATGGATGTATATCCGTGAGTAGCGTCGAGTAAACTTTCCTACATGGCTGATAGGGCTCTTCCGAAGCTTGCGGTGTATTAAAGCTCTCACCCCACTCGCCAGTTTCACTCTTCCGTATCATCCCCCGTGTTCGCTCCCGCACATCTCTCCCTCGATTAGGTCGTCTACGGGAGTGTTCCGGGACCGTGCACCTTCACTACCCAAGAAGCAAAGTCTCCACTTTACATGCCTCCTGGCTTATACTACTCGGTTATACGTCGCTCTTCACTCCGAACCTCGACAACCTCTCACTCAACGGGAAAACACGACATCATGTACTCTTCGTGTGGAATTTCCGGCAGGTCTTGTTCTATATATATGTATATATATATATATATATGTATATGTATATATATATATATATATATATATATATATATATATATATATATATATATATATATATATATATATATATATATATATATATATATATATATATATATATATATATATATATATATATATATATATTTGGGTATAAATATATATATATATATATATATATATATTTGGGTATATGTTTGGGCGCCCATCGGCACAAACGTGCAAGCGCGTACACACATGTGGGTGCAAGCACGACAAGTAAAGTGCACTTTGCGTTCGCGTACGTCACGTGGCGCGATAGGCGAAAGCCAAAAGGTCACTCCGATATCGCCTGCGTACGAAATAGACAGCGATGAATGGAGAGTAGTGGAAGAATCTGGGTTGACACTGGGGCGAGATTTTGGGTTAGGAATTTTTGTTGAGATGGAAATAGGACAATGCGAAAGTAGGAAAGTTGATACGTAAGCAATGGTTTACGGTTTTTCGAAACCTGATCACATGGGTCGGGGATTGAGAGAGGGAGAGATATTGGTGAGCTCTGATTTTGTCTGTGATAGGAATTTAGTGAGTATTCTTTCGGATCGAGGGATAAGCCTTTTCAGCGATTACTTTAGGGAGGGCGAACCCTTTAGGCAGCCGATAATGAGCGAATTTTCGTTCCTTAATTTACATCTTTTGATGTACCCACATTTTTTTGCAATATTTAAAAATGTCCCTGTAC
Organism: Ophion costatus; assembly: GCA_951751655.1. Lineage (NCBI taxonomy): Eukaryota > Metazoa > Arthropoda > Insecta > Hymenoptera > Ichneumonidae > Ophion > Ophion costatus. The sequence continues at coordinate 30,132,034 of OX632363.1, forward strand.
GATACTTTTGTATAACCTTCAGAGATGGTTGCTGCCTGAGTTGTTTCGCGTCGTATAACCTAGCGTCTGGTGCATTGATCCCAAATATCAGAGCCAAAAAGTCTTAGGTTTATGAGATCCAAACGCTCTATGCGAACCTAAAAAATCCGACGAAAAGAGAACCTTCGAACAATGAGATTGGTTTGAAAAAATGGTTTATTATTCATGAACTTAAAAAAATAGTATACGTTCATGAAAAAAGTACTTACTTTTTTATCATTTTCGAGGAACTTCTGGTTCGGATAGACAATAGTTGTATTATTTGTAAGTGTGCAAAATTTCAAAACGATCGGCTAAATAGTTTCTCAGTTATCTTGTACGAGGTTTACGAGGAAGTGGTTTTCAGGAAAACGTGTTTAAAGGTTTAAGACTCAAAAAGGTTGTGCCTCAATGACCTACCGATTAATTTGCAATTCCGGGGCCATGAAGTAGTTCCTCAGCTCCTTCGTGGAGTTCATTTTCGGCCCTGAGTTCATAACTGCGTTATAAAAAGATCTCCCGTTTTAAAAATGGAGAAAAGAGATTTCGGATCTAGTGCATCTGTGGCTATCAACTTATCCATCTATTGTGATGAGGGGTAAAATTGGGGTTAAATTTTGATTACCGGAATCGTTGATTTGAAAATCTGGACAGGCCTCCAAACTGTTTTTATATAAATATGGTGGTATTTATCTAAAGATGCTTTTGAAGATGGTGGGGATTGTGCGATGTAAAGGACAATTAGCAATTATAAGGACAATCGCAAATTTGCTTTGAAATCACGTTCCTTCACATCCATATATATGCAGGCCGTCGAATTTTACTTCCACGCCAAATAAAGGCAAAAATAAAGTCGAACAGAAAAATTCAGCCAAGAAACATTTCCAAACGTTTTTAGGTGATGTCTTTTGTGATCTCTACAAAATTTTCCCAAGTAATTTAGGATTCGCAAATAGAACAGGCACAGGCTCAACGGAATTGGGTAGAAAAGTTTGTTTTTAATTCGGAGATTTGGCTGGCCGTCATCCGGATGAAATTGGCATGCGGAAATTCGCAGTGCGCTTCGTAAATTCACAATGCAATTCAGTATTCCCAATGGCTGACATTTCGTGTAAACGAAAGTCACCCATGGATGTGTATGTAAAGTACCTACATATTTCTCGTAGAAAGGCTCGAAGTGGGATATTCATGGAGGCGAGAGTTGCCGGAGCAGCGTATGCATCCTGCAGAAGGGTATAACGAGCTCGAGCTCGACTCCGTCGATCTTGATGGCGCACGGTTTCAGTTTGCCTGGTTCGCCAAGCCATCCTTTTTTTCTTTCCGGATCGAGACGATGGCGGATCTCCTTTTCTTCGTACTCCCGATCCTTTTTCCTTATTCTCGGGCTCATACATGCTTCATATCCTTCTCTCGTTCCCTATTCACTCGACTCCACCGGTCGTCGGTGTTGCCTCCTTCGTCCTCGTCGTGTCAAGATCTCACCCAACCACCACCTTTCTCCCTGGTACACCTCTTTGCCTATTCATCCTTCATTCGAGGAAGCACTCATTCCTTTGCTTGCTTACTCCCAGGCTATTTCCGATCGCGCCATTTCTCTTTCTCTCCTCGTGCAGCGCTATGTTCAGCCTCCCTTTGCAAAACCTTATCCCTAGGGTACACATACCTACGGTATGCCTTCATGGTCTTCGCTGTTGTCGAAAAGCCTCTTCACGTTTCTCAAGCTCGTACGACCTCCGAACATACTGTACGACAACTGCCAACTACCCTCTGTCGTCCATTTCGAATCTATTTACCTAAACCCACCTATTTACCGCGCTCCCGAGATCCATTAGTTTGCTCACGGAAATGGTCGAAGCCTTCGTCACTTCCGCCTCGAAAAGAAGCCCCGGTTCGAAAGCTCTTGTCGTCTACCACAGTCCACACGGATAGAGTGGCGGAAGATCCGATTCGCTGAGATGTCCATGTACGTACAATACGCCATGGGCGAATGAACAAAAGGTCCATTTACATCGCTCATTGAGGATGCCGGAAGACGAAACGTGTCATATCCACCGCCAAGAATAATCGATCACATCCTGTGGCTTTTACTTACCCAAGGCATCTCCGAAAATAATTGACTCTTTTGTGGCTGATGGCACGCACTCCATTTATCGTGAGCTGTCTCTTTCCGTATGGAGTCCAACAAAAGGAAACGCGATCTCTCCGGTTGACGTTCCAACTCTCGGGATCGAAAGACGTTTGGACAGCTCTTGCCCGGCTGGTATTGTTATCCTTCATAAAGATCTTGACTCAACTTCCCACTGGATGATGCTTTTCCACTTTCGAGACTCGCTTCAAGATCAGAAGCTACTGCCAAAAAGACGTCATCAACCGGCCAAAAACGTTCTCTTCAAGGTGAGGCTGAAAAATGTCAAAATCTGCATCAACAGATGTGCGTCATGACGCGAAAATCAATTTACCAGTCGCTTGGATTTCAGGGTCCTTTCTCGCATTTCCAAGTGGCGTTTTGCGCCGTCTTTTCTGATATTCCATCATAAGTGGAAAGAGAGGTAGAGAGACGGAGTGGGACGGAAAAGATGGATACGAAAGTGGAGAAGGAGGCAAGGACGGCGTCGTCGTGCGCCTGAGTGCCCGCGACACAAATTCGATACGTCTCGTTCCCGTTCAGCCGAGGGAGTTTCTTCTCGACTGAGACTTGTCGCGGTTCCGCGAAAACCAGGACGTTGACGACAACGACGAGAAACGAAAGCGACCAGATGATAAACACGCGATCCCTAGGGCGTAGCCTGTTCAAACGGTACAACAATGGAGATTGGGTCGAAGAGAAACGCAGTCAAACACATGCATACGCATGTACACGTATTTTGCTCTTACGTAGCTCGATGGATACCAGACACCAACCGGAAATACGTGAAACGTGACGTGCGAGGATCTCACCGAGATCTCCGTTTTTCTCTCAGGCGGTGCACGTGACTGCTCCCTCCGCCAATCCAATACGCGAGAGATTACGTTCTCCACGTGGTAAGCTCTCGTACGTGTCGTCTCGTGTAACACATGGGCAATCGCTGGACGGATATCGCGAGAGAGGGACGCCGGGTTGGAGAAAATGTCGCTTTCGCTTGTCCTGTATAAGCCTTCTGTTTCTACCAGGCGGTGTTTCTGATGCTACTGAAGACTGTGCTTCGGTAGATTGGGAGATGTCGCGTTCCAAACTTTGCCAAGCGCATTCCCAACACCCGCTACGAACTCTGGAACCCTGTCCCTTCTGCTCTCCCTTGCTGGTCTTTTTCGCTAAGTGGCCTCTTACTCCCGGTCCATCCATGTTTCGATATAAACGTCATGCAGCATGAAAGACGTGTCTGTATCGCGACCTGTTTCGCTGATGCACATGCCACCAACACCTGGGACACCGTGAGCTACCATTGTCCAACTGCCATTCATGCGTTTCAATCACGTTCGACCAGTTCGCATCGTGGCTGAGAACCGTCGCACGCTTTGGATGGCTGTGTCTCTCATCTAAGGTAAATGCCATCAACTTGAAATCCAAATGAACCCAATCAACACGACTGCTTCAAGGTCCTGAGATGATGAACTCGCCGAAATCAAGATCATAAACGAACTTGTCTCGTCTTCGCGTATTACCTTGAACGACATCAGGAACTTCTTTACATTGCAGCACCTTTCATTTGATATCTCTTGAAAGAGACGGAAAATCTATTTGGGCTTATTCATCTGTAAGCTCGAGATAATGGATTTTTCATTCGGACATGAAAAAGAAGAAGAAGGAAGCGGTTTCGTCTTTCACTATTGTCATTCTACAATCTTTCAGCACTCTGTCTTTCTCCTGATAAAAGGTGGCTTTATATGCCGACGAAAATCGTACAAAGCAGTCGCTGAACGATTCTCTCCACCCAGCTTTTCGGTTCTGGAAAACGGAGCTCCTAAATGACGTCAGAAAATATCCGAAAGTACACGTGACAAGATTCGTTCTCGTGAGCCGTTTGGGTGAGACGAAATTTAACTTTTTAGAATTAACAAGACTAATGCGTTATTATCACCAAGAGATGGTGACATCTCGCTTACATATGGGGCTCGCAGTTCCATAAGTACTAGAATCTGGATCGTATACTCCACATTTGATCCGGTAGGAAGAGCCTCTCTCCAGACTCTGACTCTCCAGGAATAGCATAAATCCGGAAAAGAACTCAACGATCTTCTAGTTCATCAATCTTGAAGACGAAGCTGGCCCTTGGGAAACGCGAGCTTTCTTTCTTGCGATTTCCCGAAGTCGTGAAGCGAGAGGTCTAGGAGTCAGACGCAGTCTGACTTTATCCTGATTTCTCCCCTTCGTGATGTCCTGGTACACGGGTCAATTTGGAAGCTCCCTGCGTTCCATATGTCTCTTCCCACATTATAACTCCACGTGAAGTTTTTGAGGACTCAGATCGAAGTTGCAGGGTAGGACCTTCTGGCTAGTTTGCACGTACAGCATTGTTGGAGGTCTGCTGAAACGTAAATGCCCTCAAACTGGTAGGTTCGAGATTGATATTCATTCGGAAAAAGGAGGAGAAAGGGGGGAAAGGGTTATCGGCTGGTACAACACCCCTTGCTGTCGCTCTGTTACGCCCTTCGAGCACTCGCCAGGAGGGTCGAGGTAACTGTCGATGAGACGTGAATTAATGAATCGTTATAGAGGCTGAAGAACGCGAGAGTCTATATAATATAGCGCAGTTATTTTATGATCGGATATTACATTAGAGGACGCGGTGTGTGTACAGGGAGAAGCGTCGATGAAGGAGCAAAAGCGCAGCTGGCACAAGGACCCGGATATAGATTAAGGACGTCCCATCTATCGCATTAGCGATTTTGATATCATTGTTTCCGCACCTAGGAATGTCTCGCCACCCCCGCGGATATTCAATTTCATCGACGAAAATGAACTCTGATCTCGTTTATCCTCGCCCCCACGTCGTTGGGCCTCTCTGTTATCGATCGTAGAAAAACATCCCCAAGATCCTCATGTTGAGCAGCGTTGTCCTGGGCCGTACTTGGTGGGTGAACGTTAGACCGAGGGTTGACTTGCACGCCGAGCGGGAGGCAGTTTTTCCGCAGTTGTCCTGTGCCCTCATGAAGTCGTGGGACAGTCTTTTGACGACATGGTGGGAAAGAAGGCCTGGACAAAGGAACAGCAGGGTAGATGTAAGGAGGCAACAATGGTCAAAATGGAGCATTCAAAAACTGGGTCGAAAAAGAGAAATCGAATAACAGGAAAGAGGACGATGGCTTAATGGGCTAGATCTACCTAGAGGCCTGGAAAATATAACTAAATTTCGATTTTTTTTCTGGCCAGGGGTGGGTGAAAGTAAAACGCTTTTTTATCAGCAAAAAGAAAACAAAAACATGGCCGCCGGCAGGTGATGACATTTTTTTCGTGATATTTGGCGGTCTCCAACTTAAACGATCCATCCAAAATCTGAAAATCAAACGGGTTATTGAAGTTAACAAAAAATACGAGTCGTTGACGATCGTCGATTTTTAAAAATAATTCTTCTTATCAACGTGGCGATGAATTGGAACGTACATACAAAATCTATGAAAAAGTTGTCATTTCTACGTAACTAGTAGAAAGTGAAGATCGATGTTGAAAAAGTGTGATCGTCAACGACCTTTAAATATTTCTTATCGTAACTCCTGTAAATTTGGAAATAATCCATCAAGTGGTTCTTGAGATATCACGTCCACCGACTTTGAAAACAGTTTTGAAAAAAACACGTTTTAGTTCGAAGTATGGTGCCGACTGTTTGAAGCTGTAGCTTATTCAACTTTAGAAATATTCCATTGAAGTTTTCAGGGAATATAAAGGGTATCTCAAAATGACCCGGCGCTTTAAATTGAGTGCCATTTTTTTGTGGCGAACATAGAGTAATAATTGTTCACAATTGGCATTGAGAAGCATTGAGGTTTAGTCACGGAGAACTACACGATCGAGCATCGCATATAATTTGTTGCTTGCTGCATTGCTACTGCATAGTTATTGCAGACGAAGTTTCATGGTCGTGTCATCTCGCGCCACTGCGATGTGAATTGGCCACCAAGATCGTGCGATTGACGCAATTGGACTTCTTTCTTTCGCGTTTTCTGAAAGGGAAAGTGTATGTCAATGATCCACAGACCATTCCGGAGCTCAACGAAGCAATTGGACGCACCATTATCGAAATTAGTCCGCAATTATGCCAAAATGTTATTGAACATTTCGTCAAAGAGTAACCGTTTGCAAACAGAAACGCGGCGACCATTTTTTCGGATATTGTATCCCACACATAATCTCCATGGTTGTACCTTACATTAAAATAAAAATATTCGTCTTTTATACCTTATATTTTATACCGTATATACCTTATACTAAAATAAAAATATTCATATTTTTCAAATAAATAATACGTTTTATTGATAAATTAAAATGTCAGGTAATTTTGAGACACCTTATAGCTAAAAAGTGACACTATGGAATAAAAATAATTTTGGATAAAGCAAAATTGACCCACCCAGGTACACGTAGCCCGTTAACTGGTGGAACCGAAAAAGAACGATTGAAAAACGCGGACGAAAAGGAACGGCGGAAGTGAAAGGGTGTATACAGGGAGAAAGCGCACGTCGAGTTTCCCCGACGATTCCTGGGGGGTAGACGGCCCCCGGATGGGTGGCGACAGAGCGCGTGGCAACGAACGATATCACTCCTTCGTGCTTGCTTACCGCTACAGGCCCCGCCGCTTTACCACGTCTACAAAGTGTGAGGAATCGGATAGAAAGATTACTCGTGCAAATAACCGACAAGGGGAATACGTGCGAGGGGGCTGCGAGAGAAAACCTCAGTGCCGAGTGGGTCCGCACGCTAGAACGATCCAACAGATAGAAAACATTCGTCTGTCATCTCTTTCTTTCGCTGCTCTTCCTCCGCGTGTGTCTCCTTTACACTTTCTATCATTTTCCTCGCCTCTCTGGCTCTCTCTCTCTCTCTCTCTCTCTCTCTCTCTTCAACCTTCAACTTCGTCCATCTTTGACTGAGGTTTGCGAGCAAAAAGAACGCGGCACCCTCGCGTCGTGCACGAGCTCACCTACTCTTTGAACAAATGTGAAACAGACCGGACGACAGTCGAAGGCGCGCGGTGTTCACCCGTGTCAAGCAGCATCTACCTGGGCCAATACTCGGATGGGTGACCGCTGGGCAAGCGTGAGGTAAATTTTGTCAATTTCAACCGAGCCTCCGATGGTCAACGCGACTGGATCTCGGTATAATATGGCCACTTGTGTCGACGCCGGTTTCCTGCGGTTTCCCTGTGCCCTCGGGCGGTCCTGCAGTGCGTCGGGAAAATGTGGACAACACCCTTGGAGGTCTACATGATCTGGACAATAGTCAAGTGACATCTGAGGCGAACTCAAAGGGACGACTCGTCAAAAGTCGAAAGGGCATACGAAGAAACGTTGAAAAAATTATATATAGGACGTATCAGGCTGTTTTCTTTTTTTGAGGTTTTTATGTTCTGGACAAACAGGCTGCTTATTTTTTTCTAGAGCGATTTATCTCACGAATGTACCGTTTCGCGGATTATGGAGAATCTCAACATTCCAAATCCGGTTCTCCGACTAGAAATGTACCGGGCGGACGAGGGCTGGATCCGGCCTACCGTATCCCGTACCACGGCACTGTACAGGCCGCCGGATCAGGGCTTTACCGGGCGTGAAACGCTTTTTTGCGTCCGGCCATGTCATGATCGGTATACCTTTTCGGACCCTAATTATGCATTCTGATTATGCACATACCATTCCGGAGCTCAAGGAAGCAATTGGATGCACCATTAAGGGGTCTTCTCACTTTAGACGCAAAAAAAGCTATTTTCATTATTTTTATTGATAGGTTTATATCATAGATATTGATATAAAAGTTCTTACACATAATAAATACAATTTCGAAATACATTTAAAAAAATGTTATTTATTTATTTACGTCACTATTTATAGACGGAAATGGTAGTTAAAAAATCGTCTTAAAAAATTGTAGGTCTGCGCTGTTGATGAAATTTCGGAGATGAATAATCCGAAACAAAACAATCCAACGCTTTTAGATTGAGTGTGTTAATGGCTATAGCTCATATCGTACTATTTTTATGTATGCAAAAATAACAAAATGGCGGACATTTTTCGAAAAAAAAAAACAAACAAAAAACGTGTTTTTCACCGAATTCGGAAAAAAAATAAATAAATATCAAAATTTAACAAAAAATCCTCGATATGCGCTATAGCTACAGATGTAAATAATATGTGGTTGAAATGTTATAAGGATCGGTGCAGTAGTATTGAACATTTTATCAATAAGCCGTCGAAAAACGTTGTTTCGAGAAAAACGCGTTGAAAGTTCATTTTGGTTACACAAATACATAAAAAAGGGTATTTATTAAGTGTTACAACTTTTGTATCATAATCTATAACATAAACGTATAAAAACAATTAATGAAAGTAGCCTTTTTTAGCGTCTAAAGTGAGAAGCCCCCTTAATGAAATTAGTCCTCAATTATGCCAAAATGTTATTGAAAATTTCATCAAAAGAGTGAACGTTTGCAAAAAGGGACAAGTCGGCCATTTATTGGATATTGTGTTCCACACATAACCTCCAAGTTTGTACCTTACATTAAAATAAAAATATTCGCACTTTTCAAATAAATAACACGTTTTATGAATAAATAAAAATATCAGGTAATTTTGAGAGCAACGGGCGCTCATAGCCTGGAAAACAATCGTCTTGTTCTCATCTGGCTTTTTTGGTGCATTTGCCTCTGCGTACTTTTGCCTCCCCTTTCTCTCTCTCCCTCACGTACATCCCCAGAACAATGGGGTACCGTTCTCGCCGAATGTACGCACGGCCGCGGTATAACTTCCAAATTTTTTTGTATTGTTTAATTCTCGCGTACATTGAAATCCTAAAAATTTGGAGTCTATGCCGCGCAGTCGGGGGGGGGGGGGGTGGGGGGGGGGGGGAATTGCGAGATACGAATAACAATAACCCGCAGCTTTTCCGAGACCGTGCCCCACACCCACGTACGTTATACGTCCAGATGTTCAGCCTCGTATCCGAGTACAATATCCACATGCATTCGCAGTGACGCGCAGTGGATAAATCCGTATATGATCAGACACGCGAGACGAATTTCAACCAAAACAAAAAAGTAACCAATGCCTGTAAAAATTTGAGAAAAAAATGAAAAACAATTTCACGTGTTTTTTGGGCGGAAATCCGTCGCGCGAAACGTATTCGTCGATGCGGAGATGGATTCACAGCGGATATGACGCGATATACAGACATCTATCACTCGTCGAGACCATTCGAAGGTTCGCTTGGGTATTCTTGGAATTCACAATTCGTAAAAATTCCATCTCTCGAACGAACATCAAAACTTCATCGTGCATATACGCGTATATGCATATGTAGGTGTGTGTGTGTGTGTGTGTGTGTGTGGGTGGGTGGGTGGGTGTGTGTGGGTGTGTGTGCGCCCGAGAAACGTTATATTGCAAAGTATAGAAATTGTGTACCGACGCGCAGGGTTCGCTGAAACGGAAGTTGCGGCTGCGTTCATTCTCTGCCTCAATCCCCTCGCTCTCTTTTTGCTGCCTTCTCCATCATTCTCTTCGTCTGTTCTTCTCCTCCAGTCTCATCGTATTCGTAAGGACATATACTGTATATCAGAAAAGAACACCTTTGAACTCGTTACATCTATGCGATGTTGGCTATCGGGAGATCTGACTCTTTCGAAAATGGTCTGCTATTTTTCTGTACAAATATTGAGACTCGATTTTGAGAATCGGACGGTTTTTGAAATTATCTTTACACGAAGAGGCTCACAACTATCTAACGTTGATTTTGAAGATTTTTTGACATACATAATGTTGAGTATTGGAATAATTGGATTCTTTGAGCCCGGTATTTAAAGTCGAACGTCCGCAACAACACTTTTCCCATACATGTGTATAGACATCTAGGAACTCGAGAAGGTTAGACGGGACTTGGTTTTTGGAGTTCGAGGTTGAGCGCGATATGTGGATAGTCTCCAATTTTCAACACTCTTTTCCTCGTTGCGTGGTGTCGTTTCATGGAGATATCAGATGCCAGGTTATGTAGAATCACCATATACTGGGTGTCCCGCTTATCTCTGCCACCCGAAATAACTCGGTTATTATCGACGTCACAAAAAAAATGTTCCAGACAAAAGTTGTACGGTGTGAAGGAGGCAATCAAATGGGACCAACTTTTTTTTATTCTGGTGGAGGCACTGACGCACAGTGGAGGTCACTTCCACTTTTTTTTAATGGAATGGTACATTTTTTTCAACCATCTTGTGGAGCACCTCAAGCCGCATAAAAAACATTCGGGGTTCAAAGTATATATATATATATATATATATATATATAGTGGAGAAAGGTCCTGTGGCAGCAATTCAACATCAACCTTTCAGCAATACTACTGAAAAGATGGCAGTTCATCTTAGTCTAGATCATTGTCTTAGTCTACCACCCTCCTCAACATTATGAGTATAGAGACAATAGCCTGAATCGGGGATGTCTTGCCCAATGGTTTCAATATGGCCGTCACGTAAATGTGAGTATCGGCTTGTCCGGCATGTTGAAAAATCGGCACGTACTTTCCGGACAACCCAATGCGTCATGTCGAAGACCTTCTTATCTCCGGAATCAATGAGACGGCGGGGTCGATGACGTATTTCGGTCATTGACCCCAGCTCGTGGAGGGTCTGTAAACAATAACTATCGAATTTTTCGTAATTCCATCATCGTGAAAGCTTTTTCAATGGGCGCCGTTTTTACTCGAAGGACGTCATTATCGTCATATTTGTAAATGCGAGTAACGGGAATCCTCGGCGCAAGATATATCGACGAGAAGTTCCTTTCAGAACTCGGTAGATCGCGAGTCGAAACGGAAGAGGCGAAGACGTAGAATATTAACAGAGGCTGCTCCGGCAATTGCGAGGGAAAACTTCGCTCCTACTTAGTCTTTAATTATCGGCCTGCTGAGAAAAGCAGAAGGAGATGGCGAAAGACAAGGAGAGAGAGAGAGAGGGGGGAGGGAGTTCCGCATTGCCGCAATGATGAAGCTTTTTTCCCCATCGCTTCCAATTTTGTTTTCTCCTCCCTCTTACACCGCCAAAGACTGTTGGTTTCAGCCGTATCGGATATGGTGAAACAGCCCAAACGCCGGGAATATTGCGCGAAGAATTGTGCAAAAAAGCTCCGCGAGAAAACTCTCTCACTTTCTCGCATCGCAGCCTTCCTAATCTTTCCTCACTCTCTCTTTATCTCTTTCTCGAATACTCTCTCGATTTTTCTCTGGTTTCGTACCTTATCACTGATCTCGAAACTCTCCGCCTTCGTTCCCTCTTGCTCGATTCCTCGTCCACAGACGCCACGATTCATCCCTCTGGCAATAACTCACTGATTCCCCGCCTTCTCTCTTTTTTTCCTCGATTATTCTCTCTCGGGCGCACACAGGTAAAAGCAGGGGCAAAAGAAGTGAAACGATACAAATTGTACCTCTGGCCTCTGGTCTACATAAATCATCTTTCCAGCCCGACGTGTTCACCATCTCTCTCGCACCAGCACCCCCCCCCCCCCCCCCCCCGCCTCGCTCCCCCGCTGACCTCAGGCCCTCCGCCCTCTCTACATAAAGTAGCTCCCTTAGCTGTAGACAAAAAGTAGAAGTCACGAAACGATGCGGGGGGAGAAAGGGGGTGGGAGAAGTGAAAACTAATAAAGGACCCAAGATGGCCGCGCGTAATTGCCCACACTCCGGGTATCGTCGCAAATGTATCATTATTATTGTTATTATTATCATCAGTAGCATATTTCGAGAAGAGCAGCCTCCGTTTGTTGCATACATTTTGGCTTTCGGGTAATACAGGGTGCTTTGAAAAAGTCACAGTTAAACCGCACTGCATGTAGGTCGTGGAATGCGTAGTCCGATAGCGATAATTAAACCGATATTAATTGAATAGTGGTAGCCAGTACAAGTCGATAATGGGTTTGAGGACTTTCAACAATGCTCGGATCTATCCAGCAGAACATTCGGACGCGTTCACCCAATTTACGCCTGTCAACGATCATGTGATGTTACATCCTGTCCTGAAGTATTGAACGAACGGTATCCGTAGATTTCGTTATGAAAACGCTCCCAAGGACTGCGACGAAATGAAGATGCCTTAGGTTTCAAACCTCATCTGGCCGGTTGAACAGTTGGATTGATTTTCGAGAATCAATGAGCTTCTAATGGAAGAAGCATTCAGTCTTTGATGTATTTTCGATCATTGATCTTGATGACTTCGACTCAGGATTACGATTTCCGGCGATAACGTGACAAAAGAAAGGATTTAGGCCAACCGATCGATGATAGCGAGCATCGTTCTGTCTTCCTGACAGTTGTGGTTGTCCCATTGGTTGTCACTTATCCGATGATGTCTGATCATCCGAAGGAAAAACGAGCGAGGACTTTCGATGAATCAGCCGAGACACAGCTGCTTTGTAAAGTTTGGGCGCGGTTTGGAGGACACCCTGTGTATTCATCTACGTACGTATGCGTATAAAGGGGTCTCATCCCTCGTCGTTGCTCGCTTCGCTAGAGTTGCTTATCTCAGCCGCAGGTACGGGGGTACGAGCAGTTCTGTCGTGACGGGGTTGGGGAATTTCGCCGTTATATCCCGCATTGTCGTATATATCGGGATGAGGCAAGGTTTCTCTCCTAAAGCTGGAAATTAGCAAAGCCAGAAGCGGCCGGGCATGTTACACAGCATGCTATTCTGTTCCCTAGAGAGGGAATGAGTCCATATGCAGCTATATCTTTCCCTCTTACCTCTTCTCTCTCTCTCTCTCTCTCTCTCTCTCTCTCTCTCTCTCTCTCTCTCTCTCTCTCTCTTTCTCTATGGCCCTTTCCAGCAGGTCGGTGTCGCACGCATGCTGTAACAGTCTCACAATGCAATACGGACCGTCTGAACCGGTTGGTGCACTTGGTACCCACACTCCCTTCAACCACCCCCGGCGATATCTACCACCGTAATGCAATCTCACGGCGTCCCGAGCGAGGCAACGGCTATTAGCGTAAAACTGGGAGCTGCACGAGAGATCGATATCGGCCTGACCACCAGGCTTGGACCAATCACGTATACGCTATCTCTCTTCCTCCTTTTTGCCTTTACCAAACGCTTCCTCATTTTCCACGTCAGCTGTCAGAGCTTTTTCCGACGATATATTTCTTTTTTAGGAACCTACATGAGTGGCATCCTAAAGTGGAGTTTAATGTAGTACTTGCGCAAATTATTACCCGGGATTATGATCCATAATGAAGTTATTCTGCTCGTGATCAATTGTCGAAAGAATCAGTGATCAGTGGTAGAATCTGAGCATTGCGAACGAGCTGATTCCCGGCTAATCTAAGGTACCAAAGACTACGACGAGCTTTTGGTAGTGTTGAACGGATCCAGAGAACCCGAAATATAATTGAAGGTTAGATGCATTTGGTACCTTCGCGGTGACCCAAACAACCCCAAGTGAAATGGAAGGTACCAGAGGTTACAACGTTGTTGTACGAATGGTTACAAAACTTTGGTACTTTCGATTTGGCTCGAACAACTCTACATAAAATCAAAGGTACCAAAGACTACGAAACTTTGTGGTGCCTTTGATTTGGCTCAAGCAACTCTACGTAAAATCAAAAGTACCAGTGCTTATGAAACTTTGGTATCTCTGCATGGAATCCACTCCACATAAAATTAAAGGAAGTAAAATCATACATAATTAAACGAAATGGAATCACATATAATCAAAGGAAGTACAATGACACGAATGTGATGTGAAGTGGAGTCTTTTGTAGCCCTGCGTGCTACTCGATCCAAACAACTCCAAACACAATCAAAACACAATCAACCTTTTGTAGCTTTGTCTCGTCGTGCTAAGATTCGTTAATTCATCGCAAGATCTTGACGAAACCTTGTTATCGTCTTCGAACGATGTTCATCCGAAAATCCATTTTCAGATTTCGTTCTATTTGCATTTGGTCCCTCGAAAGCCTCCCTGGACGGGACAAAGGGGCTTCCCCCAATAGAATCAGCCTCCTCAGGGGTTTTACTTTTTCTCGGTAAACAGAAACGACAGCGGATTCAATTCGATCCAAGAGAGAATTTGCAAAAGTGGCATCTAGGGTACGACGGCTGGAAAATAGAGAGATAAAGGGGTATCGAGATAGAGAGCGAGAGGGGGGGGGGCAGAGAGACAGCAAAGTCCAACGTACACACGAGAGAGTTGCCTGCAATTGGATCGTTCGAAGAGGACCCATACATGAGAGGAGAAACCCACTCTCATCGCGATTTGCATAGGAACGCTCTCGCAGTCTGGCGACCACCTCGCACGTGACCCATTGTACTCGATTCACACTGTAACGCCGTAATACTCCCACCCAGATTTCCTCCACATCTATGTGACTAGCTACTCTCACGAGCGGAGGATAAAGCCTTAATCGGATTACTTGAGCATTCAGGAGGCTTACCAACCCACGATATCTTCTCTCATCTGACCCACGTGATCGCGCACCAGCGATAATTTTCACGAAAATTGTGATAACTAATGACGCCATACGGTCGCACCGTCACATTCAAAATTCTTCGTACGTAAGGTCCTTCTTCGGAGCACCCCTGATACTACTTTGGACACAGAGACCTTTTCGTTAGGAAGTTGGTGGCCCCCCTGGAAGGGAGAGCTACGAAGGGAATTCCGGGTGACAGTGATTTCTCATCTCAGGCAGCGGTCGACTGGGCCCACAGGGATGGGTGACCGCTGATAACTGTCTAGGGGTCATGAGCATTCAGCAAATCCTTCGCTATATCCAATTGTCATTCAAACTCCATCGTAATTTGCAATAATAATTGAACGTTCTGTAAAACGAGCTTCAACCGTTAACTGATGAAAATGGATACGTGATGGATGCTTTCGGATCAGTTGGGGACTATTGCATTGTGATGAGACCGATTGGAAATCCAACGACAAAAAAATAGGTCCAAAATCAATTCTGACGCGACTGAGTTCTTGTCGAGATATCGGGAGTGAAGCAAAATGGCGACTGCTCTCTATGATACCGACGACGAAACGGGATGAAGAGACAAAGTTTTCCTTCTCTTTTTTCGCGAGAACTAGTCGAAGAGCAGTACAGCGAGTACTTGTATTATTAGCGATGCATAGCAAGTGAATGGTACGAAGTAAAACTTTAACGAGCGTTTACTCTTCGATTCCCCGTAACGAGGTATAGCGAGCTTGCTCGAATTCTTTTCTTCATCCTGCTCCCGTCCATTCGCAGTTTACTCTTTCATCCCCCTTGCTCGGCGATAAAGATTCTTTTGTATATAGCGTTGCTTGTACTCCCTTTTGCCCCTCGAATGCATTATTATATCCGCGCGAGGGCTGTACCTCCGGCGTGGAGGCCAGCTAGAGTTGAGAGCGATAAAAAAAATTGGCTGGCTCGTTTTGTGCTGTTCGCGTAGTTGGCGGAACTTTTGTCGACTTTGCTACGTCGCTCTTCGTTGCAAAAAAAAACTACGTTGAAGAGCGATGAGGGAAAGACAGCGAGATGGAGGGGGCGCGCGGTAGTCGACGTCGTGAGGCAAGAGGGGAAAGAGGAAGAGAGAGAGAGAGAGAGAGAGAGAGAGAGAGAGAGAGAGAGAGAGAGAGAGAGTGTGAGAGAGGCAACTCGAGTCTGTATGGCTCATGGAAGAACGAAGTTTCGCCTCGTTAGTAGTTGGCCGAGTCGATCTGAAACGTGGAGAAGGGATATTCCGTATGCACCCACCCTGAAGGATCGCTCCGTCTCGCTCATGTTTTCCGTCCTCGTTATCGCGCCCTCTTTCCACGCTACCTCTTCCTCTCGCTCGCCATCTACTTCTCTACTATTTTTTAAATCGACGCTTATTAACGAGAGCACACACGAGGAAGTGCATTCGGACAAAGGACACGCATGCACTCTTGAAGCGATGATGTTGGTATGGTCGGACCGATAGACAAATGAGATCCTCGAAAAATAGCGAGACCGAAAGTAATCTGAAGGATCAAGAGATTGGAGTACGAAGTTCTATGGACGTCAGAGGTACTTTATGGGATGTCGATCTGGTCCAAAAACTTGCCATAGTCCGGTGGAATGGTCCTTTTGTTGCTGTCCTTCAATCTTTTGTCCATTCTTCCGGAAGAATCATACGACTTCGGCTGCGAAATTCTTTGGTGGTGACGAATTGTCGAGTCCCATGCTCGTCCAGGCCTTATTGAGCTCGGGATACGGATCTTGTAATATAAAAGTGTCCCGGATCAAGAGTTTTGGTCCGATAGAGTTTTGCCTGAAAAATTCGTAATCAGCGGACGGTTTCGCCTCGACAACGATGGTGGAAAGCTCGATTGGAAGGCCAGATTCCAATTAGGCGTAATCTATAGGACACAAGACTTTAAAAAGGACGGTTTTTTATTTCCCTCTAAAATAGATTGTGCAGGTTCTTATTCGATGTGAAATCGTTTAGTAGTCATGAATTTTCAAGTCCCATGCTCATCCAGGCCTTATTTAGCCCAGGAGCTGGATTTCTTTTAAATAGACGTGTCCCGGATGAAGAGTTTTGGTCCGATCGAGTTATACCTGAAAAATTCGTAATCAGCGGATGATTTTGCATCGACAATGGTGTCGGGAACTCGATTGGACGTTAAATTCGAATTGGTCGTAATCGATAGGACACAAGATCTGAAAATGAATCACTTTTTATTTCTCGCTAGAATGGATCCGGCAGGCTCTTATTCATTGTAAAATCATTTGGTAATCACGAGTTTTCAAGTGCCACCCTTTTCCAGCTCTTATTCAGCCCGACAGATCGATTATCACAACAAAACTGCCGCAACTGAACATTCAAAGCTTGGTCTACATTCTATGCCACTTACGACTGATTTGACCATGGCCATAGAATCTCAAGATGGATTCCGAACCGCCGAGCTTGTAGAACAAGCATTTGGGAAGACCCATTGACCCACCTGGTGGGCTGGAATTTGGGACCTTCGAATTTGCAATGCATAGCTCAACTAACTGTGTCACTGGGGTCTCTGAGTTTTGTTCGTTTATCCGCTGGATGTATTAATTGAGAATGAACCCAATGATTGCGAAATATACTAATTGAGGAACAAACGAAACATTGTGAAATACATTAATTGAGAAAGAAACATAACAATATGGAACGATGGATATATGTGAAGCTCGGGACCAAGCGTAAACGAGTACCATAGGAGCAACATTGCTACATTTCATATAACGTACGATTAATCACGGACCCGAGTGACGGGGACGAACGGTTTTGGAGCACCGTATTTTCGTTACATATACTGTTTCAGTTCGTTGCGGCTACAAGCCTTCGCTCTTCCACTCTCTCCCTCTCTCCCTCATCCCGTCTCCACCCCTACATCCGGTATGCTGTGATCCAATTTCAGATTTGTTACCCAATTACTTTAATGAATTAATGCCATGTTCTACACCGGGTGTCGAGGATTGCCTCGCTCGGAAAAACTCGGAACATCGGAGGCAATCCTGATCGCATTTTTCCAATCATAGTATTTCCAATAGTTCGCCCCATTTTTACGACTCATACACGCTCGGTGTATACTTGTTGCGACACGTTCTCTCTCACCAATTAGATATGTGCCAAAAGTTCTTGATAAATGAATTATCGCTCTCGCGTTTCCGGTCATCGTCCACTAGATTGCCACCTGATGGCAGGAATACGGCTAACGAATTTTTACATTCGATGGATATCTCGTATACATTGACAGGAGTGAAGTAAGATGGGGGTCAAGAAAACAGATCGATTTTCAATGGGTTTTTCTTATGAGAGTTTTCGGTTGTCGAGGTCAGGATTTTACACACAATTGATACATAGTCTTGACAAGTTTGAGTTTTTTTATAATGCAAAATATTCATTACTAGCAAAATTATTATCATTTAAGTAAAGTACCGCCGGTGCTGCATGGCCAACTGGTGTAGGTGGTTCCGTTTTAGTACAATAATGAAACATTCATACAACCGGGATTGATTTTTTGAAAATTACAAAAATGGCAAACCGTAGAAAAAAAGAGTCCGATTTTCGACAAAAGAAAACAACTTTGATGTTTCGTTATTACAAAAGGGATAAGCATGTCTAAAAACCATACGGTCGTATGATCAAAAATTGTATAAATTGGTCAAATCGCACGATCTTGGTGGCCAATTAACGTCACCTCTGCGAGAGATAACCATACCCTCAAATCGTTCATGCAGAATGTGCATCGTGGATTCCGTTGTGTGGCACGTAGCGCCGTCCTGCTGGAACCACATGGCGTCTACGTCCGTATCGTTCGATTTGGGCCAAAAGAAATCGGTTATCATCGTCCTGTAGCGTTCGCCGTTGATGGTGACGGCCTCACCAACGTCGTTTTCAAAAAAGTACGGACCATGGACCGGCATCATTGCAATGACGCCGCCGGCCCAAAATCCGCACCAAACAGTAACTTTTTGTGGATGCATTGCCACCTGGTGAACCTCGTGTGGGTTGGCGTCGTCCCATATACGGCAATTTTGTTTGTCAACATAACCATTCATCCAAAAATTCCGAAAAATCATCTTTAGCGACGAGGCGCTAGAGATGATTTTTCGGCCAAAATTGGGGTCCTCTTTCAAACACTCCGAAGCCCAGTCAGCGACCAAACGGCTCCTGGGTTAGTTGGATATTGTACGGTTGTTGGGTGCTTCTTTACGGAACCGGTCGTCTCGAATTTGGTCACCAAACGTTGGAGAGTCGACTGTGAAGGGCCACCGTGTCTGCCGCAAAATTGGCGCAACGCGCGCAACGTTTGCACTAACGAACACTCATTTCGATAATAAAGTTTTATCATTTGGACGCGCTGCTCAATCGTGTAACTTGCCATGGTGATTTGGCATCCGTGACTGAATAATAAACAACAGATTAGACGGACACCACCAAAACAACATGGCCGCCACAGGGCGCCACCATCTACCCGCGCCAATTGGAAAACCCCATATATACGTATCTTTATATGTATATGTATATGGATATGCATATATGTATGTATGTATTAAAGATAAACATAAAGAAACCTAGATAAATCCATCGTATCTATGTAATAGTGGCTATCATCCCATCTGTCTATTTGCAGACAGTCCTTAAAGTTATTCCGAAACGAACAGCGTGGTCCATAAATAGAGAATAAATAGCTATTCTATAAATATGCTTCCATACATCTAAAGGTGATTTTGAAGACACGAGGGCTTACAGAATGTTGAGTATGACGACAATAGGTCACTATGATAATAGTCCTCGAAATTGCACGCATTCGTAATGACCTTTCACCGCGTATACACGCTGCTTTTGCATGATATCTTTCGGTACAGCCGGTGGGTTCGTCGCAGGTACACGATACATCGCCTGGGGCTCATGTCTGTATCTCAACTAGCGTTTCGTTCTCCTCTTTTTCTCGTGTCTGACACTCTGATGTTCTCGAACTCCCGAGCACTCTCTCGTCTCTGTTGCCTTTCTCTCCTAATATGTACCTCCCTCCCCTTCCCTCCCTCCCTCTCTCTCTCTCTCTCTCTCTCTCTGTCTTCATCTTTCCGTACTATGAATGAAACTGGCAGGCCGAGAGGGTTAGCAAGCGAGCCGACAGCGAATTTGACATCGGCTAAGTTGAGGGAGGAAATATTAACGGGCTCTGCGTAAACCCCATCTTTAATTAGCGAACGAGGAGGTGGTGCGCAGAGGCGGAGGAAGAGGTATACAGAGACAGAGGGAGGAGAGGTTGAACGTCGGGGGTTGAAACGACAGGGTTAAACGAACGGAAGTATAGCGAAAAAGAAAGAAAGTGCTTGGGAGGGATTTTGTGAAAAGAACTTCGTGCCATCTAACTGGACGGAAGGAGCAAAAAATAGCAGTCTCTCTCTCTCTCCCCCCTCGCTGTTTCGTTCTCGCTCTTGTGATCGCATCCATGCCTCTTCGTAGCCTTTGCGCCGACGGATACGCTGCAGCAGAGGTGAAAGACGGGAATCGATGGAGCTCACCAGCACACACCCTGGCAACGCCAATAACCGATGAAAATACTCGAAGTTTATCATTTGTAAAAGGAAAAAAATTGCTTCGGATCGTACGCCAGGTGGAAAAAAGCTATCTCTTCGTTTCTCTGCCTCTGTCTCTCTATCTCGCTCTTCTGGACGCTCTACCGAATATGCTCAAGTACACTTCGTAAAACGGATGTACGTATCAAGGTACTTGACCACTACCTATGTATATACAGGGTCTTGGAAAGGTCGATGAAAAACCTTAAGGGGGTGATAGATCACCTCGTCAGGAACGTATCTAACCTGGGTTACCTCAGTCCTAAGTCTAAGGATGTCGAGTTTTATCATGGTAAGTATGGATTTTGGAAAATTTCCCAAAACTAAGTGTCAACCCACAAGCACTCCACCGATTGGAATTAAAAAACCCAAAATTCTCCTAATGTGAAGTAATGAAAAATCCACTAAAGAATAATTGAAAAATAAAGGAAATTAAGGGGCGATACGACTTTCTTTGAGGGGTCGTTTCCCCTCTTGCAAGGAATATCCCTCAGGTGACACCCTTCGATTTTGTTGAAATTTGGATATTTTATAAAGCACCGAAAAGTAAACGATGCGTATTTTTTTCATCGGCTGAAAAACGGTTTTAAGGGGTGAATCCACCCCTCGAAAATTGGGGTGTTTTTCGCTTTGCCTCAATAACGTTATCGTTCTCATATCCAATGTATAGTACACGAAAAAATTGAAATTGTTGCAATTTCAATTTTTTTTATATCTCGTACCGTTAAAACGTTATCGACGAAAAACATCCCCATTTTTGAGGGTGCTTTTCACCCCTTAAAACCGTTTTTCCGCCGATAAAAAAAATATGTGTCGCTTACTTTTCGGTGCTTTATAATATATCCAAATTTCAATAAGATCGACGGGTGTTACCTGAGGGATGTTCCTTGTTGGACACATTTTTTCGCAGATAAAAAAAATACGTGTCTAATAGTTTTTAATGCTTCATCACATATATGAGTTTCAACAAAATCGGATGCGGGCACTTTAGTGATGTTCCTTGTTAGCCGCGCGCGCGGCTACCGAGAGGCAATTTTCCTGAGTTTCGGTCAGTGTCGCGCTCGCATACAACAGATCATTAAAATGAAAAATATCCACATCATATTTCATCGTGATACACGTAGCTCGTATCCTTCCCAATTTACCCACCTTCAGCCTGTATACGTATCTTCCCCTTAAGGGGTCTTCTGATTTCATGGCTTTTTTTAGGTTTATATTATAAATATTGATATTAAAGTTGTTGCACTTGATAAATACACTTTCGAAATACACGAAAACAATTATTTGATTTATTAGTCACTATTTATAGACGAAAATGGTAGATTAAAAAAGGTTAAAAAAAACTGTAGGTCTGCGCTGTTGATGACTGTCGGAGATGGATCATTCGAAACAAAAAAATCAAACGGTTTTAGATTCAGTATGTTAATGGCTATAGCGTATATCATACGATTTTTTATGTATTCAAAAATAACACAATGGCGGGCATTTTTCGAAAAAACAGGTTTTTTTACCGTTTTTGGCAAAAAAATTAGTAAATGTCAAAATTTAAATAAAATCTTGATATGTGCTATAGCTATAGTTGTAAAGATTATGGGGTTAACATTCCATAAGGATCGGTTCAGTAGTTTCGAATATTTTATCAACAAGCCGTCGAAGAACGTTGTTTCGAGAAAAACGCGCTTAAAATTTGTTTGAGTTACATAAATACATTACATTTTTTTAAATGTATTTCGAAAGTATATTTATTAAGTTTAAAAACTTTTGTATCAATACCTATTATGTAAACCTATCAGAAAAATTCATGAAAATAGCCTTTTAACGTCTAAAGTGAGAAGACCCCTTAAAGTATAACCTACATTCGCTTCTTTGGCCCGAACGTCAGTATAATTATGATCGTATTTTCGAAGAAGGCCTTACAAGTTACGAGGAATAATTAGTCGAGATTGCTGTCGCTCGGAGCTCTCATAGGGCTAAATTTACGACAGTTTTTAGTTTCGTACAGGCGCGACCAACGCCGTCGCAACTATAATATCGTGTACTTATTGCTACTAGTTGGGAGTGAGGATGCTTCGAGGCAGTTTACTGTTCACTCGCTGACACCTTCCACATAGTTACGTGCTGACCCACTTTTCTTGGATGGCATGCTCGAATTGACCATATATATGCATATTTGTAGCGCAAGTCACATGACGATCAATGCATTCTTTACAAATGTCGACCGTGTCGCAAACGATTTTGAAAAATCAAAACGCAACTATTTTAGTAAATTGAAAACACGTTTTTTGACCACTGCACTTGGATTCAGGCCCAGCAGAACCGATGGGCTATTTGTAATTAGAAGAAAAAAAATTAAACTTCGTCACTGTGCACTAGGGTGGCACAAATATGAGCTCTATTTTTTTCCCTTTTTCTCACCGTCTAATTATCTTCTTTAAAGAAAAAAAAATGTCACCGAAACTGCGAGCGGTCAAAAAATATTTAGAGGTCGCTCAAGCCTCCCAAAAATTCAAATTTTCATTGAAAAATCAAATTTTTTTCGTTATGCTTTATAATTGTAAAACTAAATTTGCGAAAGCCCTAACCGACCATTTAATATTTAGTGGTCGCTCAAGGTATTCGGAATTCCGAATTTCCGCCTAAAAATAAATCTCGCATGCACTATAATTCCTTGTAGCATAAAAACCTAAATAAACAGCGAAGTGTTATATTTTCTGAACAATTTACTATAATAATTTGTAACGAAGTCCAATTAGACGATATGTGTTATTATGTATTATCGTATTATGGCGTCGGTCGTCACAGAGTACAGCTACGATTCGTCCGCAGTTTGACTAACGAGACCATCGGTGGGACGCATTACGTTGCGCGGAAAATAGCTGCCACTTCAGTTTTACGAATAAAACGACCTATAATGTTGTTTACGGACCAGAGCTTTAAAGAATTCTTTTACAATTCTTTAAAGCTCTAAAATTTAGATTCAAATAATTTATCCCATTTATATATTTTTTATATTTTGTTTATTTATTTATTTAATCTGTAATAAAATTAAAATAACTTATTTTATAATTCTTGGGTCAGAAGTATGAGGTAAATGTGAAAAATCTGTTTATAAAGAAAAGAGGATTGATGGTTTCGAAAATTTAACAAAGCGTCAAATTGGTGAGTGAGAAGAGTGAAAAAAATTGGCGAAAATTGAATTTGGTCAACAATTATTTGGTCGAAGTGCCGTGATATAAAAACCAAATGATAGATGCAGTGGATTTTCGATGAGGTGATTCGCATCGATTTTTAAGGAGTTTCGACACCAAAATCAACATACTTGTAGACGATAGGAATTCATATCACCGAGAAATTAATTTAGGATGTATTAACTGTCCAGAAATTAATTCGTTTCACCCCATACTTCCGCAAGTTTTACGGGTTCAAGTTGAACCTTCATCCATTTGGTAATACACGTAGCACTTTGTGAACATTTGTTATAGGGCTGCGGGGGTTAAAATAATGCTTCGATTTGGAATTGAAAATCTGAACAAACTGCAATTAGTGTTAGGAACGTCGTGTTAAAAAATTAAGCGTTTTCTGCACTCGGTTGATAAGTGATGTATATGTAGCTTTTGCAAATGTGATAAGCTTTCGTAGAATGGGATGAAAAAATCCACACCATACCAAACTATAAGCAAACATACGGAATAACACAGATATAAGTTGATCTGTAATGCCATTTAAAAAACCAAATGTATCTTCGTTATGAAAACTATGCCAAATGAATGATATAATTTGATCAATCTTATAGATAGAATAAATAAATACATTTCATTATAAAGTGAGTTTAAATGCTGTTATAATATGTACGTATCAAAAACTGACTTTTTGCTACAAATCGAAGCATTATTGTAACCCCTACAGCCCTATAACTAGTGTTTACGAAGTGTGCCCCGTGTACTACCAAATGGATGAAGGTTCAACTTGAGCTCTCAAAATCTCCGAAACTATGTGGTGAAACGGATTCATTTTTGGACAGTTAATGTATCCTAAATTAATCTCTCGGTGATATGAGTTTCAATCGTCTACAAGCATTTCGATTTTGGTATTACGAATTGGATTCGTACGTTGAATTTCAATGGGAAATCCCGATTAGAAACTCCAATGGGTCATCGCGTTGGATCCCTATCAGGAAGTGGGGACAAGTATGAGACCCCAATAGGATCCCCACGACAATATCGCAGGACCGGTCATTAAAAAAAAATAACTTTTTTCTGGATTATTTCTTTCCATGGTATATTTAAAATTTATATTAATTAAAATCCTCAGAAAGTAGCAAGAAAGCAAAGGTATTTTAACAAAGGTATTTTCGCTAACTATATTCACATACGCATATCAAACATGTAGGAAATCCTGTTGGCGTCGCGAATAGCCTCGTTCACCTTGCGCATTCAAATTAATTAAAGAAACTATTCGAGCGAAAAATAGAATATCGGAATGATAAACGAAATTAACATTGCACGGATAATTAATTGGACTGTGCAACCAGAGCCATATTGTTCACTCATGGCTGGAATAAACTTGATGAACTCTTTGTGTCACGCCAGAGAGAAAGAGAAAAAGGGAGAGAGGGAGAGAGAGAAAGAGAGAGAGAGAGAGAGAGAGAGAGAGAGAGAGAGAGATGCAGATATAAAACCTAAAATTGACGTAAAATGCCAGAACCCCGAGAGGGAGGAAGCGATCGCAGGCCCGATATGCGAAAGTGTGAAAGCCTATTATTTATCCGGCCTATATATAGCCGATGTTGTTAGAGTGTCAGGAAACGAGAGCGTGGCTATTCATATATGCCGTAGTAATAGCGAACGGGACAGAACGGCGTTTATATATATATATATATATATATATATATATATATATATATATATATAAATGCCGTTCTATCCCATATATATATATATATATATATATATATATATATATATATATATATATATATATATATATATATATCGCTTCGTTATAGCGTTGTTGTATCTCTATCGGACTACGTGCACACACGAAACTCGCACGTGGGTGCGAAACAATTAGCAGTAAATTTTGCCAGCTTGATACAAAGCCGCACCGGTCATCCTCCAGCCAACGAGTACGGTGCGTGCTGCGCGAAATTCGGGACTCTTTCACCAAAAAATCGACGAAATTGGACGTTCGATTAAAATTTCCCATGCTATCGAAAATTCCCATCAAATTAGTGTTCACCGTATTCTTTTAAACAGTTGAGTCGCTTTATAAATAAACTGATGATAAACATTGTTTCTTTTTATCATTTATTTTTAAAAATTGCATTAAGGGGTTATGCCTAATTGTGAAAATCGAAAAATCACTTTTTTTCAAACCCCATATAGTTTGACCGTATATCATCTTATAAATGGTCCCTAGAAATTTTAAGGTGATAGAATCAAAATTGACAGATTTATAGGCTGTTACCTTGAGGCCCATCGGAACGCTCGGAGCGTCGTTCGAAAATTTACACCCTTTTTTTTCTCGAAAGTACGTTTTCAAAGTCGGTGAGCTGAATCTCTCAAAAAGTACTGCATCGCTGTTTCTGAAATTTTGAAGACTTTTTCTAGATGTAAAATTATAGCAGTTGATCGAAGGATTCTTTTTCCTATAGTTTCGATTCGATGAACGAAAAGTGTCCATTTTTTCGCAAAAATTCAAGACTCACTTTGCACACGCGCCATTTTTTTTTTTCGATATTTCGGAAATTCCTTCGATTAAGCAAAGGACAATCTAATATTCTGACGAAATCTGTTTGTTTTTTTATACTGGATAATCTCTCTCAGAATTAAATCGATTATAATTGTTTTTTTAAATCCACGATTAATATCATGATTATAATTGAATATTATTATACAAAAAATTACAGAGCGTTCGTCAAATGATACTTTTCCAAATACCGAATTTTTGTAAAAAAATTATCATCACGATTTTCCGAGAAAAAAAATCCAAAAATGATCTGTTTTCAACTTCACAACTACGCATCACCGGCGCATTAATTCCTCTGCGATCGTTCGTCAAGGCCCGACACCTTTCTTTACCATTTTACATTTTCACGCAACAATTCGGAGCAAAAAGTATAAAAATGAAAACGAAAATCGTAACTATCGTGCACGAAGGCTTCGTGCGGCAAAGCCGTGAAATTGGGGAAATTAATAACGGTTGGCTTCACGGCGGTGTGAGGGAAACGACGTGGAATATTCGGCGCTTTAACACCGATATGATGACTGGTAGTATCCAAACAACTATGTCGATCGAGATAAGTGCGCCGCACGCACACAGAGGGTATTACGTCGCTGCTGCCGGGATCCCGCTGGCGCGCGGTCCGATCCAATCATTTCGTTTCATTCGGTATCCTCTCGTGAATCGAGAGGGGCACGGATAAATTTTTACCAAAGTTCTCGATCGAGCGATATTACATGATCGCGGTCATTTTTGTCCGATAACCGATTCGTTCAATTTATGGATATTTATTTCGTATATTTCACTAAGCGATTATATAAACCACGAACATATTTATGTATAGCGAATGGAAAAATTACCTGCACATATCACTTTACGGAATCATCACAGCGCAACCGGTCGAAAAATAGCTGATTTTCGCGACTTTTTTTTTCGATGGTTGAAATACGCTAATCAGTCTGACTTTTTTACGTCAAGTCAAAGGACTCATGAAGAAAAGAAAATAAATTTTTGAACGTTTGTTTTAATTTTTTTTAAATTGCTGTGGTTGAAAATGTCTTCGAAAAAAATGAGTCCTCACGGTGGCACGATTGTGGTTGTAAATATTGCCTGAAACAAAATTTGTAAAATGATTATTAATTAGTATGAAAGCCGCTGTCTTGCTATAAAGGTTTTTTAAAAATCAAAATTGACAAACGGTAGCAGTTTGAAAAAAATATCGAATTTAGCCTACTTCCGATAGTTTTTCGCTAAAAAAATATGAAAAAGTAAAACAAAAAAAGCAACCGGAATAATTCGAATTTCGCCCCAAAAATTGAACAGCATGTTTATAACTATTTACACTATTGGGTAATGCAACAAAAAATCGATTGATTGAAAATTTTACACTGTGATGATCCTTTAATGAAATGGATAACGAAAAGCAGAATAACGTTGTAGACTATGTTGTTCGATGGCCTATTTAAAAAATCAATATTGTCGGTTGATTCTAATACAAATCATTTTTTTCAATAGAAATTTTCGGGAAGTACACATAAAAAAGTTGAGATGTGGAAATACTTTTTTCATCGACTGTACATACGATATATGTTGTTATATAAATATGTTACAGAGTAAAACTGGTTCTTACTGCACGCCTTCGTTGGAACTAGTATTTCCTAGGAAATACCACATGCTTGTAGGAATTTGAAAAATGCCGCACGTACGAGTTGGCATTAGAATCCAAATGGATTCCGCGCTGTTTCCCGATTGACGTTGTTTGAGATTTTTCTTTCAAATTATTAACCACAATTTGTCGAATCGTCCAAAAAAAGTATCCTTTCGTGATGCTGGATACAAATTTGTTGGGGAGTCTCAAGATGCACCCACATCTTTATAGGGATTTGTTGGGGAAATTCCTATAGAGAATCCGATTGGATCCTCATTGGAATCCAATTGAATACTGCATTGTTCCTAACGCACGTCATTTTAGAATCGTGTGGTGATATTGTGTCAAAGTATAGCAAAATAAATAACAAACGATAATTAAAGTGAATTTTCAGTCATGTCGTGAAAAAGCGATTTTCAAGATGTACTTTTTTAAGCAATTTATACTTTTTAAGATAAGATTTATACTTTTTTAATTCTGTTCGATAATGTGGGAATCCTTGAGGATTCGAATTCAATTCGTACATACGATTCCAATAAGGAATCGCTATTAGAGTTCAATATACGAGCGTGACGTTTTAGTATAGGAATCCAATGCAGTGACCCATTGGATTCCTATCAGGAAGGATAAACAAGTATGGGAATCCAATTGGATCCCTACGACAATTGCTGCACTCTTCTTAAACCCAAACGAACCGAAAGAACCCTAAGCCGTTTTAACTGGTTCGTTTCGTTGGAACTAGTTTATTTGGGTTTGTTAGTTATTTAGTTAGTTACTTTAGTTGGTTAGATATAATATTTTGGGAGTTACTTAGTGAACGCTAGTTTCATCTTTAACTCAGTTAAAACTAGTTTTGACGTTAACTCAGTTAAAACTAGTTTTGACGTTAACTAAGCTAAAACTATTTTTAACCTTAACTCAGTTAAAACTAGTTTTACCGATAGCTCAGTTAAAATTAGTTTTAACGTTAACTAAGTTAAAACTAGTCATAACGTTAACTCGGTTATAACTAGTTTATCATTAACTGAGTTAAAACGAGTTTTATCGTTAACTAGGTTGAAACGAGTTTTAACGTTAACTAAGTTAAACCGAGTTTTAACGGTAACTAAGTTGAAATTAGTTTTAACGTTAAGTAAGTGAAAATTAGTTTTAACGTTTATCTAAGTTAAAACAAGTTTCAATTAAGTTAACGTTAAACAAAAGTTTTAAAGTCAAATTTAATCATTACTTAATTCTAGTTTTCGCACTGAAAAACTATTCGTAACGACGGCGTTCAGTCAGAGCTGGTTTTTACTAGGTAAAATGAAATCAAACTGAAAACGGGTTTCTACTGTAACATATATATACTGGGTTTTCTGTTATCAATGAATAATCTGCAACTGTCGATAGGTCAGATCACGTCTTACTATGTGCTGGAATTTTAGTTTAGTAAAAGTCTTAAGTTTCTCGAAATTTTGGGTTTTATGTTATTCTTTGAAAAAAATCAACTGTTTTTGGCTTTTGCATGCCATTTCTACAAATGATATGAATCGATAATAATGAAGCAACTTTTAAAAGCAATTGGCACGATATTCGTATTACTTTTATTTACACTGCAGGCTATCAAAGTCAGATGTTCGGATTGGTTCGTATGAAAATTCTGCATAAAATCTTTTTTTTATGAAGGTTCCTAAACATTTGTCTAAATAAAACAAATAACCCGGTTGTTTTTAAAAAATAACCGGGTCAAAAAAGTTATCATTTGTAGAAATGGCATGCGTAAAACCATAAGCAGATGATTTTTGTCTCGATAACCGTGGAACTTTTGATAAACTGAAACTCCAACACAGAGTAGGACAAGATCTGACCTATCGACAGTTGCAGCATTATACATTGATATCAGGCCACCCTGTATGTATATATATATATAAAGTATATGATTGGATGATTCACCCATTTTATGTAAATGCTCCTAATTCCAGCAGTGCATACGATCACCATTCCTACAAATAAATTATCCAAACGCATGATGCGACGGAGATCCTGCGTGTGCTCTCTCGGAAGTAGAAAATCAGGTAAATAAATATTTACAAGTGGGGCTGCAGCCCTAATCCGCTCCAAAAAAATGTACACGTGTTCGGGGTTATTCTGCAGTATGAAAATATGTTTTTTTCATGATCAGGGAGGGGTATTTTATTCAGAAAAACAAACAAACAAACCCCAACAAACCCAAACATCCAAACAAACTCGAACAAATCCAAACCCACCAACGGGGTTGGTGTCACCAAACCCGTTTCCTCCGTACCTTCAAAAAAGTGGAAAAAAGCGTCTGGGGGTTGAAATAAGGGTTGAAATTGTCTTCCCCCGATTTAAATATTATAAACAAAGTGCCCTGAAATACATCGACGCGGTACAACATTTCTAAACCCCTTTTCTAGCTGGAGCCCCACTTGTAAATATTTACCGAAGATCATTCCAAATTGCTTCAACGTTGAACTACAGTACCGGAAATTCAGCAATTTCACAATCCTTTTTTGCGTCCCTCTTCCATAGAATTCAATTTCCTCTGAAGCAAGGCTATATTTTCGTAAAAAGAATTCGTTCGATTTGTTGTATGAACCTTTAGGTGATGTCCGCCTCGCGAAAAAATAAAAGCCCCGCCTCGTCCCTGCCTCCTGTAACGATGGAAATGATCATCCAGCGATCTGGTCCAGCGATGCTGAGTCGTAATGCATAATGTACTTAGGAAAACCGCATAATGTATTTCGGAAGCTCGCTTATAGGGATAGAGAGCTAGAGAGTGGTCCTCTCTAGCTCTCTATCCCTCTCCCTCTTTCTTGCTATGTGCACTCCATTGAATTATCTGATGAGAAGTGGACATGCCGGTAGGCTTTTGGGGTGTAGCCCTAATTTTCTCTACAGGCTACAGAACCGACCGTATACATATATAGGTAGCTGTTCGGTGTGCATGCATCGATATGTGGTTCGTTCGTAAGTGCTATTAACGAGCGTCCCCGCAGGTTCCTTTAGTGGGTCATCGTAAAACGTATACGCTTCAAAGGATCCGCAACGACACTGCGAGGCTTGTGCCCATTTAATTTAGGTTGTTGCTCAGAAATATTGGGGCGAATAGATATGAATGAAAACTCGACTAAGCGTTATGGCAGATTTTCTGAATATAATGGCAAAAGGAGAACGAAGCTTTCCGTAGTCGTTGATTAAATATAGAATTTTAAAGTTTGCGTCAATCTCTGCTTGATCGCATCGGCTGGATGGAGCAACGTCGTTATAATTTCGGTTTCTCGCGTATAGCTTCTGCATTTGTGAAGAAAGTTGCCGAAAAAAGAAGCTGACGGATCGGATAAACAAATTCTAGTACTGAAAGATATAAAATTAACTACACGTAAAAAGTCTATTTAAAAACAAGCTTTTATTTATAAACTATGGAACCAAAAGGTAAAAAATAATATTTAGTGTATGAAGTTGAATAGGAAAGCTACAGAATATCCTCATGCTTCGTCACTAATCAAAGGCGCAGGCAGTGTATACTTAATGAAACTTACATAAACATAGAACTTTTAAAAAATTAAATTTTTTCCTAAAAGCTTGAGGCGTGAGACGTCATTACTCTTGAAATAACGCCTTAAGCATTTTAGAAAATATTCAAATCTTTTAAAGTTCTATGTTTATATAATTTTTATTATGTACTGCCTGCGTCTCTGATCAGTGAGGAAGAAGAGTTCTGTAGCTTTACTGTTTAACTCCATACACTAAATATTATTTTTCACTTTTTAATTCTCTAATTTAACTTCAACACTTTTAATTGGATCTAATTAAATTTTTCATTTATAAACTTTTTAGTTTATCAATAACAGTTTGTTTGTAAAAAGATTTTTTACGTTTAGTTTTAATAGGATTTTTAAACATGAGAAACTTATCTGCTGATAATCCTGACGCTTCCAAGCCGACATTTTTGTAAATAACAATTACAATTATATATCGTACACTTGAACATTTTCGCGATATTCATTTGTACACGTCATTAATATTTTGCCACAATAATTTGGCACTGGTGACGTCACACAATGTATTAGCATAAGAACTTCTTTTCTCTCCCCACCCGTCAAAAATCATTTAGCAAAAACCTCAAATGGACATGCCAAAAATCCCTTAAAAAGTTTAATTTCCTTTTCATTTTATTTGTTCGGGTTCCTGTGGGCTTCGGACACACGTTTTTATTATTATTTTATCATCAATCACGTTTTATTCCCCTGGGTTTGCTTGGGCTCCTGACATAAGGTAAAACGAATCGTAAGAAGCCATAACGAGCAAAAAAATCGAAATATGTTGCATCTCCTGTTGTGCGAATCGTTGAACAGTACCTCGCAGTGTCTTCAGCAATCTTCGGAAATTCCTCGATAAATTACTTTACGCTCTACATCCAGAGCCCAATACTTTTCACAAACAGGCAAGAAGTTTTGACATCGTCGTGCCTTTGCCCAAGACTCGGCTTTATAATTTTCCAGCAATGTGAAACTTTACTGATTTTAGGCTACATCCAAATTTTCGTGAGTTTTCCGCTCTCCTGAATTAATTCCGGGACTTTGCATGGCAACGCATTCGCGAAGAGGGATACAATACTTTTTAACAGACGGATGCCAACATTCGGTGCACTTTATGGTGGACGTGCATTCAATTCGCTACTTTTCAGATGTATGTATATGTGCGTAGGTGGATCTACATATATATATATATATATATATATATATATATATATATATATATATATATATATATATATATATATATGTATGTATGTAGATCCACCTACGCACATATATATATATATATATATGTTTGTCTGTATGTATATAATTAGAGGAGCAGAAATTTCTCGTAGAATGTACTGTAGCCAGAGGATACGTATACGAGCACTCTAGCCCGAAGTTTGCAGCGCTTTGTCTCACTGTCGACGAGTACTCGATAGAACTGACTACCGCGGGCTTGCTCGCACATTTTTTTTTCTTCCACCCACCCCCGCGCATTGGCTCGTCCTCGCTTCGTCGGTGCCTTTGATTTCGAAATTCGCCAGTGGCTAGAGAGTTTTGGACCCCATTCTGCCAAACATATATCTATATATCTTTTTTTCAATCCTCCCACGCAACTGCACAGCGTTCTCCCTGAGCTTTATCAGCGTTTGGTACACATAGCGCTGAATTGGTTTTCCCTTGGGAGACTGTTGTGTGTCGCCGAGAGGCTGAAAGAGAGGGAGAGAGAGAGAGGGAGAGAGAGAGAGAGAGGGAGGGAGAGAGGGAGAGAGAAAGAGATATGAGAAAACGAAGGGAGAAAAAAGAGAGGCCCACAAAGTACGGACCTAGTGAGTTTAAACTTTTTCTACCTCTATGAATCGAGATGACTGAGATCACGGACGTCTTCCATAAGACATAGCCACCATAAATAAAGTACTATTAAAAATATTTCTAGTCTGTATTCAAAATAGAATATTGGCAGTCGACAGAATCTTTTCGTTCGTTGTACCTGTCATGGAAATGACTGCAATGCTGAGGGTGATGTTCGGTTGGCACAACTTTGTTGCGATTTTTTGTCGTTTGGGGCACTCGGTAGAAAATTAGACACCCTGCGTATGAGGTGGTCGGCACTGTGGTCGGCCAGGTCCTGGTAACTGTCATGATTACACAGTAGATAAGTATTTGAACCTCCAGGCGGCCGGAATTTATGAAGGTGCCCAAGTCATACTGTGAAAAGGATTTCCCTAGAAAAATTTCCAAATGGACTAGTAATATGGCTGGACCTTGAGGTGATGCCGATCGGCATCATCCCGGCCGCCTAGAGGTTAAGGGAGGACATATCTTTGGGCGAGGAAAAACATTCCTGATTTTCAGGATTTTTTTAGGAAAGGTTTCTTCACTAATTTTAAAACTCAGGGCACGTTTTATCGCTGCTTTTGGCTGTTACATGGTATTTTTTAATTTCTTATTAGCCTAACGAATTGCGGAGGTATGGAACAGTCTTCTAAACGGATTGCGCCGGATGTTCTCAGACGGCGTGACACGTAGCGGCGGCGGGATTGATATGAAAAAAAACCAACCGAAATATTTCTTTCATTTACACTCATACGCAGAATATGAACCTAGAAATAGTAAGAAATGCTAAAAATCGATGAAATCGTACGCTTTGAAACCAAAAGATTGAATTTTCCGAAAAAAGTCGGCTACATTTTGCAATAAAGAATTATTTTTTCTTAATTTCCAAAAATATTTAAGATCATGTTTTTGACAATAAGGCAAGAAAGATTTATGCCAGATTTCATCAGAATCGGTGGATTGGTTTTTTACCTATCCGTCATGCCAGTTTTGAAAATGCTGTTCAAAAGACCGTGCCATACCACCGCCAATTTTAAAGGCTAAGTTTCAAAGTTGAAAAAAAATTTAATTTCAAAAATGCTTAATCTAAACATTTTTCAGACGCATTAGTTTTTAAATTAATTTGAAAAAGAGACGAGTTTTTAAAAAAGTCCGTTTTCTCGACCGTCCTTTTCACATAAAAAGTTATATATTTTTTACAATTTTCGATTAATCGAAAAAAGCGCTTGTACTTGACAATGTAAGAAGCAATCTAAGAAGCTACAGTTAAAATTTCAATTTCAATTGGACGAAAATTGTTCGAGTTATTGGGCAAAATTGAATTGCTAGGGTAACTAAAGATTAACAATTACCTAATTGTTAATCACAACTATAATAATTTACGATAAATTAATTATAATTGTGCAAACTCACGATTAACAATTAATTGTTAATTGCTGCAGACGCAGTTAACAAGTAATCGTGATTTCACACAATTGGAAACAATTAAATTTTCAATCTTTTTAATATATTTGATTTAAAACTAACAATTAAAACTGATTACCGTATAGGGCGCGCAGTCGCGTCAGAACGAATGCGTGAGTTAACGGATAACACCATTCTAGGATTTTGGAACAATCGTTTTTTTTTTCTTAAAAAATACAGAAGGGTCATACGAACAATATGCAATTGGTCCTATAGCGAAAAAGTTTTTTTTTAAGGTGCAATTATCGATTTTTTCTCGGTAAAACTTTTTTCAAACTGGGAGGATGGATTACTCGAACACCTTTACATGGATCGATTTGAAATTTTGATAGTAGCTTCACAATTACATTCTCTGTGGAAGTACGTAGCCGTTTTTTGATTAAATGTAAACTTTTTTTATAAACAATCTCGTGCTTATTTTTTGGACGAAAAGTCGATTTCTTTCTTTCAAAGTACGTGATTTTTCAAAATTTGATTTAAAACGTCCTCCGTAATCCCACAGCTGGACATATGGATTATAATTTTTTTTGGTTTTAGTTCCAGGTCTTACACTTTACGAGAAAATTGTCCTCCCGTGAAGCTATTTGTAAAAAACACTTTTTTCAAGACAGGCTCTGTTGCCGCCATTTTGTATGAAAATAATATTAATTTTTTTTTACATTTTAACATGTGTTAAATAAACCTTCTGAAATGAAATCCTATTCCTTCTTTCATACTCCCAAAATAAATTGTCAATGTTAGGCCTTATTTTCTGCGGCTAGAGTGGTGGATCCCTCAATAAAATACGTATATGAGGTTAATTGTCAATTTCAATTGTTTCCGAGGAGATTAAAAAAAATTAACTGCAAATGTTTCATTTGTGAGTTGCACTTAACATAGATTAATACAAATTGATTAATTGCAACATGCATTTAATAGTGTAATCGCGATTAAATTAAATGCAGTTACTTTTTTAGTCAATTAATGAACTGATTGATAATTTAATTAACGCTTAACACTGCTTGTTACTAATATTAAATTGCACTGTCTGGATGTTCGTTTTACTCAGGCTAAAGTCAACATGGTAAGGTCAGAATACGATGTTTCGATAGCCGAGTTTGCACAGATTTGAGTTTGAAATATTTCTTCTCCACACATTTAAATTGTCTTTCTATTCTGTATAAGCTCGAAGCAGCACAATGCAAAATTACGAAGCTTCGGTGATGCATGTGCATTGTCCTAGGCCGAGAAACGAACGTTTTATTTTCTCCATTTTCCATGTACTTTTTTGAAATAATTTGTCCTGTCCTGCTCGGCAGCTCGCTGTAGCTCGTTAGTCGTTGAAAGTAGCGGAGCATTCCTCCTAACGAGGTCAGGACGACCGAGTGAGCGAAAGGGGTAATCAACGGAATCCAGGAAAGCGAATCCTCTTTCACGCATGCTTTTTATTCCTTTCGCCTGTTTCTGCTCGGTATGGCGATGTGGTCAACGTTGTACAGTGGACAGCGGGAAAATGTTTCTATTTTTCAGTCTCTCCTTTCGTTCTTGTGGAACTATCCATGCTAAATCCAATGATGATACTAAATATTGAGTGAACACTAAATATGAATATATAGGGATTTTTTCTCTTTCTTTTCTTTCACTCGTTCTCTCGACTTGGCTCTTGCAAATATAATTAATAATGGCAATCATTATTTTATGTTTTCCATTCTTACGAATTATGACGTATCATCCGTTTACATTTTACTTCCGGTATGACGGAGTCGTCTTTTTTTCTGCCCTCTTCAGTCATCCGTTGATGGGATCGACTTGTGTTTCAATCGATATCCTACAATTCCCTATTAATCTCACTGATTTTTAAGTTTTGAGAGATTTATTTCGATCGAACGAAATAATTCCGCCAGAGAAATGATGCAAATCTTTTCCTATCAAGTATTCATTGGTTTATCTCCTTTTTCTCTGAATATCGATCTCGCTCGTTTTGTTTCAACTTCTCTCTTCCTACAGAATGCTCTTTGAGTCTTTCGCATCTCCGTTTTTCAGCTTCACGATTTAAAAATTCACAAATTTCAATTCACAATCTAAAAATTCTATAAATTAACGTGAGTATAGCTAGTAAAATACGTAGGGAATTTTGAAAATATGAATTTTTGTGTAATTGGCCCGCATTTAAAGTGAAAACTCATCTTTCGGCAGAAAAAAAGGACAGTCATTTGTTAATAACTAATGCTATAATTAACTCATGGAAAAACCCGTACGTGTTTCACTTCGGAATGGTATTCGGAATGGTTTTTTAAAGATGTGCTCAAAATTTGGTGTGAGAAGAATAAAAATCGTTGGAGTTATGCTACGTGCCGTTTTGAAAAATTGTGTTCCGAGAAAAACGTTCGCCACCTCGCACACGGGCCAGCCACAGCCACAGCAGACCCACACGGGCCTGCGAACCTTTGTTTCACAGGCACCAAACTTTTTCCCCCTTAATCTAGATGCTCTAAAGTATCTCTTAAGCCAATTTAATAGAAATTAATATTTTGGAAATTCTACAGTGGTGTTAGCCATTAAACCTACTAAAAATAACATATGTATAACAAATTATTTTTTAGTAGGTTATATATATCAAGTTTTTTTAGTTTTAGTAGTAGGTTTTTTAGTAGGTTATATATTTAGTAGTAAAGTTTTTACATTTTGTAGTATTTTTTTTAGTATTTAGTATATTTATATTTTGAACTTTTTATTAGGTTATATATATATATATATATATATAAAAGTTATTTTTAGTAGGTTTAATGGCTAACACCACTGATTTGATTGATTGATTACTCCTAAATTGGCTTAAGGATGTTGAGTCCCAAATCGCAAATGATAAAATTCTGAAAATTTGGTATGTTTTTGTATGAAGTATTTCAGAGGCCGTGTAAAAATTTCACGACAATTAGGAAGCTCGTTATTGAACAATTAACATTCACAAATTAAATGTTGTTTTATGAAAACTGATGTAACTTTGCAATAACTTTTTTTTTGACCTCTCAATTTTATAATATATACAATATACTGAAAGCAACGGAAACAAAACGAAGTTTATTGATAAATTTTTTTTTATTTCTTTCAAAAATTGTTCTTAACAAAATGTTAATTTTTTAATAACAAGCTTCCTAATCGTCGTGAAATTTTAACACGACCTCTTAATTACTTCATACAAAAACATACCAAATTTTCAGAATTTTCTTATCATTTTTTATTTCAACCCCTAAGGAGGTTGAAGTAATGATGATAGAATTCTGAAAATTTCGTATGTTTTTACATGAAGTATTCAGGAGGTCGTGTAAAAATTTCATGACGATTAAGAAGCTATTTATTGAACAATTAACATTAACATGTTTCATTGGGACTCAACATCCTTAAGAGATAGTTTTAAGCATATATATAAAGATATAAATAAATCAAAACCTGACCGCCCCTGCAACAGTTTCCGTTTTAGTACAAAAATTTGACATCATCTCTATCATTATGTCCCAAACCTACTAAATTTCCTGAATGCCATTAATTCCCTTTCCACTCACGCCCGATGTCTCCCAACGCGCCTGTCCGAAGTACACGCCACAACATATTCAACTCTGCCCCTTCCGATCGCCATAAGTAAATCCTCGAAAATTCCACCACCTGAATTTTCCCGAGCCCCGATAATGCGAAACGAGGAGGGGAATTTCGTTAATTGCAAGTACGTAGGGAGATTACTCGCGGGAGAACGGCGTGACCGAGAAAACTCACCGATGGTAATTCGGGACAAACAGGCGCCGCGTCCTCCGCCCGCCTCATCTCTGCTCGTCCCATGCGTCTCGCGATATAATAATATCCGGTGCGTGATAGCGTCAAGCCCGGAAAGTCCGCGCAACCGGAGTATAGCAGCGGTTAAAACGTTCGGTCACGAGGGACTCGTACGTGTGCTTGCGCATCCGATATATAAGTATACAAATATATATATATATATATATATATGTGTT
This sequence comes from Ophion costatus, assembly GCA_951751655.1. Taxonomy (NCBI): domain Eukaryota; kingdom Metazoa; phylum Arthropoda; class Insecta; order Hymenoptera; family Ichneumonidae; genus Ophion; species Ophion costatus. The sequence continues at coordinate 30,170,452 of OX632363.1, forward strand.
TAGGGAAAGGTGGCTTTGGAGACATGCTACTTCGAGGACCGTCTTCAAAAACGTCGAAAGTGCTGATAGTCAATATTGTATGATTATTGCGGGTTCGAAATATCATTTTCACATATATATATATATATATATATATATATATATGAATATGTGTGTGTGTGTGTGTGTGTGGGTGCATATGTACAAAAATGTAGCCGTACGTTCGTAGCAATAAACGTCGGTGGTCACACATGGGGCTCCGCGTAATTTGGAGTGTACACTTCGTGTTCGGGAGCAAAGTCGTCGTTGGAGCAACCCTCTCTGTAGCTGCGCCCGCGGGATATCGCTCGTGTGCTTATGTATATGCACGCGCGAGTAACCCGATACACACGGGTGTAGAACTTCGGATATGGATGGTAGGGTACGTCTTTCTCTCCCTCTCTCCTCTCTCTTTTTGTCTCTCCCTTTTTCTTTAGCTTTTATTATTTTTGTGTGATTTTATATCATATGGAATCCTCATCTCTTTAATTTCTGTTTTTGCATTATCCTTATTTCTTTAATTTCTATTTTTTCGTGATCCTGCAATTGTCCTTGCATTATTTTTGCATTATCCTTATTTCTTTAATTTCTGTTTTTGTGTTATTTTTGCATTGTCCTTGCATTATTTTTGCATTATCCTTATTTATTTAATTTCTGTCTTTGTGTTATTTTTATTATTTTTGCATTATCCTTATTTCTTTAATTTCTGTTTTTTTTTGTTATTTTTGCATTGTCCTTGCATTATTTTTGCATTATCCTTGCATTAATTTTGCATTATTTTTGCATTATCCTCGTTTCGATAATTTCTGTTCATTTGAGTTGAACCCTCAAACCGTGAACCTGGGTCGTTTTCGTCCTGCCCAAAATTATTTTCTCCGCCGCTTGCTTAATAAGTGATGAAAAAAAATATTAAAAATAAGAAAAAAGCCTATTTTCCCTTGAGAAGTACGGGCTAATGATTGACTATTAATTTTTCAGATTTTTTCATTGATGATTGTTGGTTTGGTAGTGTAAAAACGAAAACGACCCAGATTCACGGGATTAAGGTGCCTCAAATACTTTGACGGATTAAGGGTTAATATGCAACCTACATTTACTTAAGGCTCCGTTGATTTTGTGTTTTTGTTTTACATGAAATTTCTATTTCTGTTGGTTTTTTTATATTTCTCATTGTATTTTAATTGATTTATGTGTAATTTTATATTGACACATGAGTTTAACTAGCGCTGAATAAATATTACGAATTAATCAATCAACCCCCCCCCCCTCTCTATCTTTTTCTCTATCTCTCCCTTTTTCTTTAGCTTTAATTATTTTTGTGTGATTTTCTAACATATGGATTCCTTAGTTTGTATTATTATTGCATTACATTGAATCCGCATTTCTATAATTTCTGTTTATGTGGGTTCAATATTAAATCCTTATTTATTTGAGTCTCCATTGATTTTTCTTTTTGTTTTACATGACACCTTTATTCCCATTGGTTTTATTAAATTCATTTATCTGTAATGATATATTCACCGGTGAGTTTAACCAGGGCACAATAAATATCATCAATCGATAAAACCCCCTTCTCTCTCTTTCGCTCCTGCTCTCTCTTTTTGTTTTCTTTTTTTTCCGGTTTTTCGATTTTCACTTGCTGTATTCGAATTCTCATTTATTCTTTCATTTTTATTTTCACTTTACGAATGTAAAAATGAATTTCCTCTTTCATTTCATCACTAGATGTATAAATAGTACGTGTATACTTGGTCACCAGAGCAAAAAATATTATCCTTAAGTTATGTATTTGTAATTTACCTCAAAGTGTCAATAACAAGGAACATTACTCGATTTCGTATCCGCCTTCGATTTTGTTGAAACTCATATGCATGATGAAGCATTGAAAACTATTAGACACGTATTTTCTTTATATCGGCGGAAAATCGGTTTTAACGGGGTAAACCACCCTTTACAGAAAGGCGTATCACCCTTGCATTTAATTTTTCTTCAATCCTTCCATAGTGGCGTTTTCATTACTTACATTAGAAGAATTTTGGTTTTTGTTTTATTCAGTCCGGTTGTGGGTGAACGTGCAAAACCACCCCTCAACACCCCTTTCTTTGAGGGGTGGTTTTATCCCCTAAAACGTTTCTTAAGAGATCATGAAAGTGCAACGGATCGAAAAGTAGCTGATTTTCGCGATTTTTTTCGACGGTTAAAATACGCCAATCAGTCTGATTTTTTATGTCAAATTAAAGCACTCGTGAAGAACACCAAATAAATTTTTAAACGTTTATTTTAATTTTTAAAATATTTTTTAACGGTTGAAAATGTCTTCGAAAAAAAGAGCCCTCACGATGTATACGGTAGTGGCCGTAAATATTATCTCAAACAAAATGTCTAAAAGGATTATTAATCAGTATGAAAGCCGCTATTCAGCTATAGAGAATTTTCTAAATTAAAATTGATAAAATGTCGGCGGTTTGGAAAAAAGAAATCGAATGTAGCCTTTTTTGACAGTTTTTCGTGGAAACAAATATAAAGATTTCAAAAAAAGCTTCCATAGCAAGATAAATAATGGCGTGAAGAATGTTGTCTCAAAATTTCAGACGGATAGCTTGCAAACTCTTAATTTAAGAGTGCACACCGTTTTGAAAAACGACATTTCTTTCTAATTCAATAATTCGAATTTCGCCCCAAAAATTCAACAGCATGTTTATAACCGTCTGTACTATTGGACAATGCAAACAAATCGATTTTTTGAAAATTTTACACTGCGATGATTCCTTGAGTGATGTTCTTTTCAAAGCACGATAAAATCTATCTATGCATCTTTTGCTCTCCCGCTCTCTGTCGCTTTCCCTGTCTCCTGCCCCTCTCTCCCTTTTGATTTCCGTGCCATAAACGATTGCAAGTACTGCCCGCTGTGCGGGGACCGCGTGCAACGAGCCGGAGCTTTTTCGAAGCGCTCATACCTTCATTGTTCAATTTTTTCTTTTTTTTTCTTCACTCACGTCGAACGTTTCCCCGTGACGGTGTAACCTCGAATTTCTGCAGGTGACGTACGTGTGCACCCGTCGATAACAGGAACCAAACGATTGCCACGTGGAGAGTTTCCTCTCGTTGAGTGGCGCGGGGTGGGAGTGGGGGGGGGGGGGGGGCGTGTGTATATCCGGGTAAGGCGGAGGGTGAAGGGTAAAAAAACTCATATTAACGTCACGTACGAAGAAACATGATGCGAGCTGAATGTTCGCTTCACGAACATGGACAGGACCACGCGCAGCCTCGCGCTTGTATCGCTTTCAACGTCAATTATCGTTTCCCGTGCGGCCAGCGGTTATTCTTGCGCGAAACAGGCCACTGACCCGCGAAACACCATTGATTTAGCAGCACTGTTTCGCAAAAAAAATAAATAAAAATAAACACGAAATATCGACCATTTTTGAGAGGGGTTTCGAGAGAAAAGGAGCACGAGCGCGTAAACGCGTGCACTCGCCGAATCGAAAACGCCACGTTGTTTTCAGCCTGTTGGAGCTACGATATTATTTCTCCACTAAAAGTATTGATTTGATTGTGTCGTATGCATTATTTTTCGTCGTACCGTAGTTTTTACGGACTAAAAACGTTCAATATTGAAACTTCAACCTGATTTTAACTTGTTATTGGAACGGATTAAAAAAAAATAGTCATTTTAAAATTACTATTTTAAAATGTAATTTTTCAAAAAAATTATCAAAAAATAGTCATTTTAAATTCAGTCATTAATTCAGTAAGGTAGTTTTCAAATTTAGGAAGAAATAAAGGTTCTGTAATTTACATATTTTAACACTAGTATTTATATATACCGGGTGGTTGGAAGGGAATCGATACAAGGGCTTGAGGGGGCGATGGGTCACCTCGTTAGGAACACATCTGATATAAGTGAACATATTTGGAAGTCTAAGGATTTCGTGTTATCATGGTAAGTCCAATTTCTAGAAAATTTCCCAAAATTAGATACTAACTCGTTTATCTATTATGTTAATGCTATTTTTTTAAATAGCGTTAACATAGGGGTATTTTTACTTTTCGATAAGTGCTCAATTATTTAGTACGTCCCTTTTAGTTAGTTGTGTGGATACAGATGGTAATTGGTATTTGTCGATTGAATACACATTAAGGGGGAAGATACCTTTGTGAGGGAAAAATGAAGGGTCATTTTTGACAATTTATTTTTTAAAAATCAAACAATATTTTTAAATTCGGTTGTTTGTATATGTTAGTACAAGTCTTAAAGTAAAAGGATTTTTTTAAAATCATTTTGAAACAAAATGGCGGCGCAGTAGTCGACGAAAGAAATCTCCTTTTTTTCATAGTCCTCTACGGGCGTATTCGCACAGCTCATAATTTTCAAGCTAGAACAAAAAACGAAGAATATTTCGAAAGTAGATTTAAAAAACTAGTCCAGTATGTAGGGATTTGACAGAAAATTGATTTTTTTTTAAATGGCGTTAATATGGAAAAAAAATTTCATTAAAAAATCGGTCGATTATCGATCATAAAAATTTTTAATTTAAGCTTATTAATTCTAAATAAAAATTTTTAAGTACAAATTTCAAGTCAACCGTTTGAAAACTCGAGACGTCACGCATACACCCGTGTCTAGAAACATAGTTTCGAGAAAAAAAGCGTTTAAAGCCATTTTGGCTCAAAATAATAAAAAAAACAATTCTTTTACTTTAATAGGTATACTAGCATGTATAAAAAAATCGAATTTAAAAATATTGTTTTGTTTTTCTTAAATAAATTGTCAAAAATTGTCCTTGATTTTGCACTCACAAAGGTATATTCCCCCTTAAGCTAAAACGCAAATAGGTTTATAGTTATCAATTATTGTCTGTTTGGACAATATGAACGAGTTAGTACTTAATTTTGGGAAATTATCCAAAAATCGTACTTACCATGACAACTCGAAATCCTCAGACTTTGGACTAGGGTAACCTAAGCTATATATATTCCTAACGAGGTACCCTATCACCCCCTTAAGGCTTTGCATCAACCTCCCTAACACCCTGAATATGTAAATAAATATTACAACTATATGTAACATAAATGACAATTACCCAGTCAAAATATATTTCATTAAATGTATCATTTAATAAAAATAAAGTAGAAATATTTAGTTGTATAATCGTCGAATAATCTAAAGTGATAGATATATATAATGCTTCAAGAACGTACAACAAAGTTTTGTGGAAAAAAATTGAAGAAGTTATGTGCCTTTAAATATGGCCGTGAAATAAATGGTTGACATGATATTAAAGCCCTCATTCATCTGAAACAAAATTAAAAACAATTTTCTTGATGAATAAGAATGTCATTATCGCAGGTACCAAAGAGAATTTTAGTTTTTAATTGCCACTGTCTGAAAAAATAAGTATTTTTCATCCTATTTTGTCGAAAATTAAACTTTTTCAACAATAATATGAATAATTTAGCGATGCCTGAGATAGGGACGTTAAAAGGATACATACGGAAGATCGATACCAAACTTGAAGTCAATCAGTTTGATAGAACCCAAAACTTTATGTCAGCCAGGTTGAAAAAAGTAGTTTCGACAAAAACACATTTAAAGTTTCAAGTACATTTTCAGACAACCGCAACTATCTATGCAGTATAATAGCACGTTATACTTACATTATATTTATCGGCCATTCCTGCCTCGTAAAGTGCGCCATCCTCCACTTCGAAGTAATGATTTTCTCAAGCTCGTTCTTCCCTGCAAGCAGTTCTAGCTTCCTTAAAAGCCTCTGAAGTTCGTAGCTCCAACCGGTCGATGCTATTCTGGTCTCGTATGTTGGCGTGAATCCTGGAACCCCCAAATTTTCCTTTCAAGGACATATTCGTAAACGTTTATACTTTAACAAAATGCCAAAAAAGCAGTTTTTTTTTCAAGTTTCTAGATTAGAGTACTGCCTCAATGAGCAATTACCAAATTCAAATCCGAATTAGAATGTTACGACTAAAAGGCTTACCCCTTCAATAAAATCCGCTCCAATAAAACTCTGATTCGTTTTATATTGTACGCAAAATCAGATCTCAAAAATGAGGAACCTGCAGTGCTGTAAAAATGCCTCAGTCGAAAAAAAACAAAACGAAAACCCATTTTCGCTTTTCGGTTTAGATACATTTTATCACAGAGATCAGGTACCGAATGAACGTGTGAATGTTGAGCCGCGGTGGCAGAGCTTAATTGGTATTACACAAGGGCTCGCGTGAAAAGTTGTATATATTTCACGGACGATTAACACCCGTCCTCATCGGTTCAACATCGCCGCGGTATTTGTTTTTCCCTGCACCCCCTAGTATTCCGCCACGTCAATCGTCCGGCCGTCATACTCGGGAAGGGATTTTCGCACGCGTCAACACGCGTAAGTGCACCCTGAAGCGCGGTCAACGTGCAAGCCGCGCGTGCCACGGGAAGGGTGTGCGCGCATGGCTCTCCGTTTCAACCCTTCGCGCGATCAGTATTGTCTCTCTCTCTCTCTCTCTCTCTCTCTCTCTCTCTCTCTCTCTCTCTCTCTCTCCTCTCTCTCTCTCTGTCTCTCCTTCGGCGGAACGATTATTAAAGAAAACAGGAGTGGCGCATGATATAAATGGTTCACCCTTAGACCCTAACGTGACGGCAGCGCTACCCTTGATCGCGATGCAGATTAGAGAGGATTTCTGATTTTCAATTGTCGTGGTACGAAAACAACGTGTTGTTGACGCGTTTAATTTTTTTTCGTATGAAAAATCATTCACTCAGAAAATTAATTACACATCTATTTAGTATCAAGCTGATAGATTTTTTTTTTCGATGTAAAAAATGGCCGACTACTAATATTTTGTTTTGTTGTCTTCTTTTAGGCGCTCCGCGGCGTCACATTTAGCATCCACCATTTTTTACCTAGACCAAAAAACAAAAATTCTCGTCAATCTACATTAGAATACCTAGAGAAGTACGTACGGAATTTAAAAAATATTGTTTTGTTCAAAAGTTGTGGGCATTTGAACTTAAGAAATGAATTTTCAGTGAAAAATTTCGTTATAACTGCTCATAAACTGCTCATAAAATGAAAAGTTTTCGATTAATAAAAAATTCCCACGTACTTCTCTGCGAAATGCAATTAGGAACATAACTTTCAAATTTGAAGTAAATCGAGTGAAAATTGTTGAAGTTATTTATCACGAAGTATTTTGTTCACGTACCTAGAACAAAAAACAAAAATTCTTGTCAATCTACATTAGAATACCTAGAAAAGTACGTACGGAATTTAAAAAATATTGTTTTGTTCAAAAGTTGTAGGTATTTGAACTTAAGAAATGAATTTTCAGTGAAACATTTCGTTATAACTGCTCATAAAATGAAAAATTATAACTGCTCATAAAATGAATTGTTATAATATGCTCATAAAATGAATTGTTATTTATGCTCATATGCTCATAAAATGCTCATAATATGCTCATATGCTCATATGCTCATAAAATGCTCATGCTCATATTATGCTCATAAAATGAATTGTTAAAATAACTGCTCATAAAATTTCGTTATGACTGCTCATAAAATGAAAAGATTTCGATTAATCAAAAATTCCCATGCACTCCTCTGCGAAATGCAATTAGGAGCATAACTATCAAATTTGAAGTAAATCGAGTGAAAATTGTTGAAGTTATTTGTCACGCCATTTGGAAAAAGCTGTTTCGAGAAGTTTCGAGTAGTCGACCATTTTGTACATCGAAAAAAAAAAATTCTAACAGCTTGATATTCATACTAAATAGATGTATAATTAATTTTATGGGTGAATCACTTTTTCATACGAAAAAAATTGTTAAATTCGCCCATGATTTTATACCCGTTACTGTGGCCTAAGGCCTTAAACGATAAGATAGGAAATTAGGCCGATTATTATTGTTGGGCGAAAATTGAAAATTATTCTGTAACTTTAGGAATTGGAAAAAGTTTGATTGTGGTCATGCGGGACATTTATCAGATGATACTCAAAAAATATATAAGTTTTCAAAAAAGCGATTTTTCGACTTTTCGCACTAGGCATAACCCTCTAAAGATTCTGCAGAATGTTGCCTACTTTTATGCACTACTGCATGGCATTCCCGCGAGGTCAATGGGAAACTGTACAAAACTTGCGCGTATACGGAGGGGTCTATTTTACTGTATTTCGGTTGCGTCATCATCTACTATACTTTCGATTACAATTGTTCAATTATTGAATGCAGTAGCTGCTGGTAAGCTTGTTGCCATACTGTTCAATTCCGAACGGAAAACCACTTTTTGTCGAATACATTGTTTCTCGATACAAACGGCGCCAGGATTTACTGACGTCACAGGGACGATGATCTACTATGCGGATGATGGTATAGCGATTGTGATATTACGGCGATCAATGCGCTGGCTGTACTTCCTAACACCAATATCGCTTCAAACCCGAATCGTATAGATGGACGTCTGACCAATTCCCGACCATATCTACTGAATGCAGGCCTCTCACGTGGCGTTGGTCGCCTCTCTCTCTCTCCCTCTCCCTCTCCCTCTCTCCTTCCCCAGTAATATATGGCTGATCCCATACGTCACAAGCTCAGCTCAGCGGCATTTAGTCATTTTGCCAGCACCAAACAGCTGGCAATATATAACAAAGCGCATAAAGACGTCCAAAAATGTTTAACTACCAGCTAGGTCACGTTTGTCTTTGCACACACTGCGTTAGGATTATTCGCTGTATCGAGTAGGATTGGCAATCTAAAAAAATTCTTAAAAGTAGAAACTGGCTTGTCGCTTTTTCGTTAAACTTTCGCTCGAGAAGTTGGTGAGCGAGTCGTTTTTGCTATCGTGTCTCCGTGTCGTGGGAGCTTTGACAGCTGAATAAAATAACCAGGAAGCAATGTCAAAGTTTCCACCACCCGGATTTTCTCGTTTCTCAACCTTTTTAGAGGTTTCCATGGCTTGGAAAACTCAAAAAAAAACCTCTGTCAACTGCTTGAGATTTTTGAAAATGTCGAAAAATGACTTTTGTAAGCAAAAATCTCCGTGTGCAATTTTTTTCCTATGAAGAGCTGGAATGTTGGCCGACTGGAATGGCGTTTGACGAGAATCGATATCAGCATTCAGATTTAATAAAAGGATGCATTTTTTAACTCGATGAATTCGTGGAACCCTTCAAATTTACCACATTTTGCAACGAGGGGCAATAATAAAGTATGATTGATGGCTGATTGGTATGGAATTCGACGAGCCTCTAGGGACTTCGAACATGTTTTTTTTCATTAATGAATCAAACTAAAACAACATCAATTATGATATTGACGACCCAATCAGCTCTCAGCCGGACTCTCGTGTTGGTGACTCCTCCAGACGCAATATTTTCGAAAACTGGCGATTCTCCCTGCGCATTTAGTGATACCCCGTCGTAGAGACTAACCTACAACAGGGTAGACGAGAATTCCATGGGCATTTTTTGTTCCATTTTTTGTTTTATATGCAAAATAAAACTGCGAGGGCCGTTAAGGTACTATGACCTTTAAATGGTTGGAAAACAAGGCTACTTTGGCTTTTTTTGGCAACACTAATAAAGCAAACAAACTGAGGTTTGAAGGGTTCATTCTACATATTTGTAGGTACTTAGATCTATTTTGTACTTTCCCAAAAGATAAAAATGGCAGTCCAGTGCCTGGTACAAAGAGAACCTCTGTTTTGAGGTCCTCCCCTGGCAGACTCGCTGGAAGCGCGCATGACCATCTGGAACTAAAAAACATTCTTTTTCGTAACCTAGAGGCGTTCTGCTAGCAATGTACCTTCGACTACTAAAAACATTGATTTTTGCAAATTTGGCACTATTTGGGAAAAATCGCATTCCCGGCTAAAGAGACGGCCTTGATTTGTTTATAAAAACTGTAATTGTTAATCGATCGTAAAAATCGTGTGTCCTTCGCTAGAAAATCTTTCTAATAAGGTACAGTTGAAATTTGAATTCAATCGAGTGAAAATTGTCGGAGCTACTAGTCCGCCTGACTTTGAAAACACGATTTCGAGAAAAACGCGTCCAAGCTTTGAAACCATTTTTCTTCGGACCATATCACTCTAGGGATGTTTATGCATCATTAGAGCCAATGAAAAAAAATATATAGGGGAACTCGGGCCAAGACGAATACGCAGGGTAGGATGAATCATAAGCCTAGGTACTAAACAGTGTTTGCGAACACAGTGCTCCCGTTGGAGTTTGGGGTGAGGTGAAAAGGTGTGAAAGTATCAACTGTGGCGGAGGCACACGTCTCGAGTGGGAAAACAATATCGAATTTTTGACAAAACGATGTCATTTTTGGTAAAGTTTAACATCGTGTCAGTTTATTTGAGTTGCTGATATTGATCAGAGACAGGTAGGTAATCACAATGAAAGTACTAATTATTAATACAATAAGAACGGTTTGTCAGAAATTTTCAAGGTTATTGCGTGGTTTTTTGTTAATTCGTTAACCGTCTAATGGGGCAAGATTAATATAAGCTGTCGCAAACCCGGAATATTTTACAACGTACCACTATTCACGTTAGAAAGGGTGAAATAAAACTAGTAAAGCATTTGGTTCCTCTTCAACCGGTGTTTCTACCAGGAGAAGAAAAAGAACTTACAAATGATCAAAATGAAATGGAAGCAAGATTATTCGGACTAATCCTACAGAACTTAGACGATTGGCTTATCAAATTGATAGTATTTCGAATGAATCCACTTTTATATGCAAAAGATGCCAATAATTCGTGTTCCATAATTATCCCAGCGCTGTTTCATCTTGCTCCGCAAACAAGGTAAAATGGGAAAAATAAAGGTTTAATTAAAAATATATATTATACGGTACAAATCGGAAAGACTGATTTTTTTGCTTCTAAAATTAGAAGATTAATAAATGTTGATGGGTTTAAAAAATAATTAGAGTTGATTGACTCATATATGTATAGTTTTATTTGACCATGACCCTAGCGTTATCATCTTGCTCCAACTTCCCCTATATATATATATATATATATAAGATATATATATATTTTTTTTAATATATATAAGACCTTAATGCAGCACAATTATATATCTCTGTGTAAAAATACAAGGGGAAAGATGATTTCGAGGACATTCGAGTTCGTGGACCATGATGACCCAAAAATGAACGAGTCGATAAAAAAAATTCGAAACCGTCCACACAACATCCAGACGTACTGATAGCCGACATTACAACCATTCAATGGGTCCAAATTATTCTTCCTCTGTGTATGTGGGTGTGCGTGCATAGAAACGCGGCGGAGCCGGGCAGAATTGTAAAACTCGGATGCGAGAAGGGCGGGATTACCCGCGACCGTCGTAAAAGGACACGGTTTGGGTGGAAATCCGGCAAAACGGTCACCCTCCCTCTCGCCCCTTGCTGGCCCTTCGTGACAGCCCCGAACCATTGCACCTCCACCAGCGTACCAATACCACGTACATATCCCGTATAGAGAAAAGCAACGATGGCGATGCCGGTTGCAGTCGCTTCTCGCGCTCAATACTCCGAAACATTCCCCTCGCGCTTGGGTTGTGCTCCAGCGCCTCCTGTACACGGGATATTCGCTATCAAGTGAAACGATTTTCCATAAAAATGTATTTTTCAGGCCCTTCGTGATTCGGGATCGCCGGCTTGAAAAGGGAGGTCGAGTTTAGGGGTGGAGCTTGCCAACTTGTTTTTACCAATGACAAAAAGGAAATGCTAATTTGGGTCCGTTGGGTCTAGTCTTCATTTTCCAAAATAACAATTTCATTTTGGATCCTATTGGATCCAAATCCAATAGGATCCAAGAATCCATAAATCCAAAAATTGTGGGTCCGAATTCGTCCACTTGGATCCGATTTTCGACGTTATTTCGACCTGCAAAGAAAGGCCAATGTTTCAATTTCTTCCTAATGTCAACGGGCTGAATCTTTGACTTAATGGTAATGCCTAGTTGCGACAGTCGAAAACAGCTCACTTGTGGGCTTTTTTTTGAAACCCTCATGATAATTTTCGATAAAAATTAGGCACGTAAAGAACTATCATCTAAAGAACAATGTACAATATTTTTTGTAGCAATATTTAATTATAATTTATTTACAGCCGATGTCCAGGAAGCATCTCTCGAAAACGTCTTTTGTGGTGAGCAATGCCCTTCTGAACCAAATCACCTCATATAAAAAAATCAAACAGATTTCGTTATTACATTAGTTTATCATATGATTAATTGAAGGCATTTCCGAAATATCAAATTCAAAAATAATGGCGCGTTTTCGAAGCCTTAATTTTTGCGAAAAAGGACATTTTTCGATCGTCAAATCGAAAGCGCACACCAGAAAAAATCCTTCGACGAAATACTATATTTTTACATCTAGAAAGAGCTCTAAAAAAATGTCAGAAGTAGCGATTCAGTAGGTTTGCGATATTTCCCTCACCGACTTCGAAAACGTACTTTCGAGAAAGAAGCGTTTAAAGTTTCGGCCGACGCTCCAAGCGTTTCGACGGACGTCAACATAACAGCCTCCAAGGGTGTCAATTTTGATCCGATCACCCTGAAACTTTCAGGGAACGTTTATACGGTGATATACTGTCAAAAAACATTGGTTCCAACTAAGTGATTTTTTTTTACGTTTACGACTAGGCATAACCCCGTTAAAAGAGTATTTTTCAATACCGTCGGGCGTGAACCCTTTTTTTTGCCCCGATCCTAAGCTCCTTCGAAGAATCTAAGCCGAGATCAAGACGAGCAGGATTTGAAATCCTGGAAAAGAGGATCTGTATCTGAAATATCGAATGATTCAAATATTCACTAGATCCAAATGAGGCTCATGATAGGAGGGCTGAAAGGGCCGATTCTCCGACCTGATAAAATGTTGATCACTTTCATATTGCAAGTACCCCTTGTTGATCCGGATCTCGCCCCGTTGGAAACTGCGCCATGACTATCGAAAAACTGGAAACAAAGGGTTCTTTTTTTAATCCCGTTGGATAGCGGAGAAATTCTCGACGGAAATAATTCTGCTTCGTACGGAATAACCCATACACCTCTCTCGCTCTCTCTCGCTTCCCCTCGTTTTACTCTTTTTCACAGAGCAACGTGCCGCGAAGCAATATAGCACGTAACACGTACCATAGGACCGAGAGGGAATGGGCAACCGGCGGCGTCGGCTCTTTTCTGCATTCGATCGAACTCTCCCCTACGTCACGCCTCGTCGTTGCACCAATCCAGCTGTTATGTTGCAGCTTTATCTCTCTCTCTCTCTCTCCCCCTCCCTCCCTATCTTTTCTCTTACTCGGATGGGATCATAGGCATGGCATCATACGCAGTACAGAAACGCATAGTTCCCTAGGTCGCTTCTCTGTTCTGCATGGTGTCATATTTCTCCTTTTCCATGCCTCCTTTTCGTTTCTTTACGTCTTGCCTCACACTTTCCACAAGCACCTCTAGCTCTGCTTTTACCTTCTCTTCAATCTCTGGTTCCCCTCTGTCCCTCTCACCCTCCGCTTGTACAACCCAATTCAACCCCTTTCTTCCCTGCGGCGTGTTTGGCATTCTCAATGGCGATGAAAACCTCTCGCTCGCTTTCTCTCTCTCTCTTCTCTCTGTCTCTGTCCCTCTTGCTCTCTCCACCCCTTCGCTTTGCTGCCACGAGAAAAAGCTCGCGCGATACCATTTGTATGGTCAGAACGTGACACACGGTAGAGCTCCTGGATATCTTCTTCTCGCTTTGCTCGCTCTCCTCTCTTTCTCTCAATGGTATCGCAGCCTCCCTGCCACCCTCCGTGCCAAGTGGGGATACAACGTTCCACGGATTTATGTAAATCATTATTATTCCAGGGCGGTAGGTACGATCCTCTTGTATTCTATTTTCCGCCCGTTCTTGTGACAGCCTCTCTCTCTCTCTCTGTCTCTCCCTCTCTCTCTCTCTTCTCTCTCTCTCTCTTTTTTCCTTTCTTTCATTCTTTCACTCACGCCGAGGCATTTCAATCGGTGCTCTCAGGCTATATCACGCGGATCGAAAAGTGAGCAGCACCCAGGCAGGTGCAATCCGCTACCCACGGCACGTCCCTTATCATTGCGCAATCTACTTGTAGAACTTTTCCCTGTTGCACCACCAGTTGCCCGCTATGCTTCGTCCTTTATCACCCAAGACGCGGATTTATCGCGTTCCAATTGCGGAGCCTCGGATAATCCTACTGGAGATTGAGGAGTAGATGGAAAAAAATGTGCAGGAAAGTTGTGCTTAAGATGGCGTACTTCTTCTTTTAGGATAAATATTTGAATGAGGTCGGATGAATGTAAAGTCAAGCGGATATTCATGAAGGTTCATTATTATAATGAAATAGGATCAGTTCCAGGATATTGGGTATTTGAATAAAAAAAAATGAAATATGATACACCGTAAGTCGTCGTGAGTTGGACAACATACTTCAGTCTAAGATGATTGTGATTGATCTAAGAATGATTGTTATGAGGTGACGTTCGTGGATCAGCTCACGCACGTCGACCGAACTATGGTGAAATACTTTAATTTTGAGTTAAAGGTCGGTTCGTGGCGAACAAGATTTACTGGAATTTAATATTGTGGCGACGAAGTGGTGCCTGCAAAACGTTAAAATGTTTTGATGCAAAAGCCAAACAATTCTACTCTTCTTTACAACTTCAATGGTCTGGGTCATGTGTTTTGACTAGCTCTTACGTGCCTAGGTTCATTAAGGCCTTAGGCCTCAGTAACGGGTATAAAATCACGTGCGAATTTAACAATTTTTTTCGTATGAAAAAGTGATTTACTCATAAAATTAATTACACATCTATTTAGTATGAATATCAAGCTGTTAGAAAATATATATTTTTTTCAATGTACAAAATGGCCGCCTACTAATATTTTCTTTTGTTATCTTTTTTTTAGGTGCTCCGCGTCGTGACATTTAGCAACCACAATTTTTTACCAAGAACAAAAAACAAAAATTCACGTCAATCTACATTAGAATACCTAGAGAAATACGTACGGAATTAAAAAAATATTGTTTTATTGGAAAGTTGTAGGTATTTGAACTTAAGGTAGTATGAGCGCACAATCTTGATTTCTATAGATTTTGTTCAAATTTTAACCAGACATTGTTCATATCATCATGCATGTTTGAGTGAAATTTCAGAACAGTCGACTATTTAGATTGAGAGATAATAGGTTTTAAAATTGCAACTTTTAACACTGCAGGGTCTGCATTAAAATTTCGACAGATTAATTTTTCATAAAAAAAAATTGTCCCCTATAATAAGAAAATATATGGCAACACTGCATCGTTCCACGTATCCAATAAAGTGAGCTTGCGCGGTATATTTAAAATAATACTGCGACACAAATTTTTATTTGGAAGTAATTTTTAATCGAACAAAGTTTCTAATTAGTTATGAATAAACTAACACTTTTATTTGTTAATGAAGATAACACAAACAATATAAAATATTAATATGTATCATGGAAATATTTTTTTATGACAAAATTTTTAACCTTAGAAACACGTTGATAATTTTTTTCTCAAAATATTGAACAATACTGTTCTGCGGTGTTGCCATATTTCTTCTTATTATAGGGGACAAATATTTGTTACGGAAATTTATTCTGTCTAAATTTCAATGCACACCCTGCGTAGTTAAAAGTTGCAATTTTAAAACCCATTATCTCCCAATCTGAATAGTCAACTGTTCTGAAATTCCACTCAAACATGCATAATGATATGAACAATGTCTGGTTCAAATTTGAACAAAATCTATAGAAATCAAGATTGCGCGCTCGTACTACCTTAAGAAATGAAATTTTAGTGAAAAATTTCATATAAAACTGCTTATAAAATGAACATTTTGTGATTAATCAGAAATGCCGTACGTACTTCTCTGCGAAATGCAATTAGGAGCATAACTTTAAAATTTGAATTCAAAAGTTATTTTGTTGTTTTAAAAGTTTGAATTTTAAAAGTTGTATTTGACGTTATTTGTCGCACCAATTGGAAAAAAATAAAAGAAAATATTAATAGTCGGCCATTATGTACATCGAAAAAAAAATCTAAAAGCTTGATATTCATACTAAATTGATGTGTAATTAATTTTAGGAGTGAATCACTTTTTCATACGAAAAAAAAATTGTTAAATTGACACATGATTTTACACCCGTTACTGTGCCCTAACCCCTTAAGAATTGCCAGGCACTCTATAACATTGAGCCAAAAAATCTGGTTTCATATCCGGTTTCATACGCAGTAGGGTAAGATGACGTGGTGTGCCATCTTAGACCGACGTCTGGTATGTCAACTTACCCACAAGTGGAAGCAGATTTTGCTTATTTGTTATGATGATAGCTTTAGAGTTAGAATATCCGTTGCGCAGTACTTGTGAAGCACAATGACCCTAGATAATGAATGAGTTAGTTCAACTGGATAAAAATCTCACCTGGCGAGTATTTTCAGCACTAGGTAAAAACGCGGTCAGTCTTCTTGCATTTCAAAATGACGAAAATATTCACTACGTAAAAACATTTACTATTAAGGATGTTGAGTCCCAAATCGCAAATGATGATAAAATTCTGAAAATTTGGTATGTTTTTGTATGAAGTATTTCAGAGGTCGTGTAAAAATTTCACGACAATTAGGAAGCTCGTTATTGAACAATTAACATTCACAAATTGAATGTTGTTTTATGGAAACTGATGTAACTTTGCAATAAGTTTTTTTTTTGACCTCTCAATTTTATAATATCTACAATATACTGAAAGCAACGGAAACAAAACGAAGTTTATTCATAAATTTTTTTTTATTTCTTTTAAAAATTGTTCTTAACAAAATGTTAATTTTTTAATAACGAGCTTCCTAATCGTCGTGGAATTTTAACACGACCTCTTAAATACTTCATACAAAAACATACCAAATTTTCAGAATTTTCTTATCATTTTTTATTTCAACCCTTAAGGAGGTTGAAGTAATGATGATAGAATTCTGAAAATTTGGTATGTTTTTACATGAAGTATTCAGGAGGTCGTGTAAAAATTTCATGACGATTAAGAAGCTATTTATTGAACAATTAACATTAACATGTTTCATAGGGACTCAACATCCTTAAAAGCTCACATTCACTGTCGGCCATAGTTAATCATGCTACCAGTGACACTTAATGGCCACGATAGTATGTCCTTGTCACTCGTATAGCGCGGATATTTGGAAATATATTAAGGATGTATCGTCTCATCTGACTATGTCATCTTAAGCACAGCTCCCCTACGTGCGAAAAATACACGTGTACTGTTTTTCCCCGAGAGGGTATAGTGTTAGCATTCCCCCGTGCAGAAGTTTGTTGGGGAGTGCCCCGATCCTGTGACATTCCTATAGGGATTTGATAGAGACGCCGCACATAGGGAGTCCACATTGGAATCCGATAGGATTCCTCGCTATTTCCCGATTGACGTCGTTCGAGATCTCTTTATTTGAAACTCTCAAGCGAAATTTGTTGGATCCCCCAAAAAAACATCCTTTCGTGATGCCGTGCAAAAACTTGTTGGGGAGTTCGAACATGCATCTACATCTCTATAGGGATTTGTTAGGGACACCGCAAATCGAAAGTCGTCATTGGGATCCAATTGGATTCTACACTTTTCCTCGGTGAACGTCGTTTGAGAATTCTTACCACGTTCGAATCGAAAATGTGTCAAAAGTCACGAGAAAAAAAAACTCGGCGTGTTGAAACATAACCTGCACGCTTCGTGAGTGTAGCGTATGTGGTGATATGATGTCAGAGTGCAATAATATAAATAACATGCGATAAGTAAAATGCATTTTGAATGATGTGATACACATTGATTTTTAGGATATACTTTTTTAAGCGTTTTATACTTTTTAAAGAGGTACGATCGCTTCCACGGGGTAAAAAAAGAGTCTAAATTTATTTTACCCACTGCTGCTCTGATTGATGTTTACTTATGTTGATTATTCGTATTATCGATTATAGTGTGCCAAAGGTTGTGGTGAATGATGAATTTATTGCACGTGAACAAATAAAAACTGAAAAATTAGATTGTCAACGACTCGGTAGTAATCTTCGTTACAATATTAACGTAATAAAATTCAAGCCTATTAAAATAGGCTTGCATTACCTCAGCGGAATTCACACGATAGGCAGAATATAATACACATTATTGATACGTGATAAATGATAAAACTCCATAAATTATTGTTTGCATATTTTGTAGTGGCTTCTATTCAAATTAACTTCAAAACAAAGCTAGGTTATGTTCGCTAAACGCAGCAGCTGTCACTCGCGACGTTGCTAAGTCTGTGGGTGTTTGCTTTAACTACATTGCTAATGTAGTGCTTTAACTACACGGTGAAGATTGATTTTCGTATTTTTTACAATATCTATTATATCTAATCTATCGAATTTCAGTTTTTAAATTAGAATTTAGTTGGATACGTGAGCAGAAAAACCACGATCACCGCACTTCCGGCTGACCGTCTCCATAAGACGACGTGCTTCGGCAACTCACAGTGCTCGACTTTGCAATTTTATTGCGAAGAAACTAGACGGTCAAAATAGCTCAAATGTTGGCAATGGGCGCAAAAAATATTCGTCAAAATCATATAAAAATTTCAAATCCGAAAGTTGGATTCGTAGTAACGATCGTACCTCCTTAAGATAAGATTTATACTTTTCGAAGATTCGCTCATTTCTCATATCTGTATGTTTTGTTTAAAAAATTGAACGTACGGAATGCAACGACATCCATCAAGGGTCGTGTCGGATTCTGGTCGATAATGTGGGAATCCTTTACGATTCGAATTGGATTCATACATAGGATTCCAACAGAGGATCCCGATTAGAATCCAACGTACGAGCGTGGTGTTTTAGTACAGGGATCCATTTCGATGATCCATTGGATCCCTATCAGGAAGTAGGCACAAGTATGCGAATCCAATTGGATTCCTACGGGCTCCGGCACATTCAAATATTTTGCATTCAAAAAAATCGATCGCATTCAAGAAGTAAAAGTACCTCACAGACTGACAATAGACGACACGCGTATGGTGCGCAACTCCGGCGATTTTCCGTATTGAGCCGCTGTCGGCCCAAGCCAATACCTGGTTGGGTGACCACTCGGCCGCATGCTGGCTTGCGCGCAAACTATCAAGTGGAAAGTACTGTAACTGAGCTTCCAATGACACCTCGATAAAATAAATCCAACAGCATTGACACAGCTTTTCCACAGTCCCCTGTGCCCTCGTGCAAACGCGATGCTCCGGCACATTAGGAAAAAGTAGATGTCGGCTACACTCTGGGAGGGCTCTCAGCAACTGGAAACAGTGCATCGACAACTGCCATATGCATTTGCCAACAACGGTAGTGTATTGAAGGTCCACAAAAGCGTGCAGCTAATTGGAAAAATTATCATCAAACATTCCATTCGACTATCCATTCATCTCGCAGGCTCGTTCCCTGTCTCTACTTTTGTCGAATTTCTCTCTCGTCCGGTCCAGACGTACAGAAAGACCTCCACCACCCTCAAAGATCTTCCCCTTCCTGTCCAAGTTCAGCTCCGCTTCCGAGCTTTTTGTCTCTCGCTTTTGGACAAAAGAAAAGAAGTAGAAAATTTCACGATGAAAACTTTCCCGGGCGATTGTACACACGGAAAGGGAGACGGAATTTGCCGGTATATAGAGAGGAGCTGGAGCCATATATATATATATATATATATATATATATATATATATATATATATATATATATATATATATATATATATGTACACAGGAGAGCCACTGGCAAAAGTCCGTACTCGGTGGAAGAAAAGCCAGACGAGAGAAAGATGAGGTAGCGAAGATGAAAGGACGAGGGTGATGGAGGCGACCGTGTAGACGGCGCGTTCTCAAGGATGAGGATGAGGCTCTTACGATGAAGGGAGGAGGGTCGAAGCTCCTCCTGGTGCATGAGCGGATTCCATACCGCGAACGAAAAAGACCGAGGGAGAGAAAACCGAGAATCAAGACCTGGAAAAGGGAATGAGAAAGTCTGAGTATATATACACACACATACACACACAAATATATATATTAAGAAAGACCAGTTAGTGTCCAGTCCTGGGGACGAGGAATAGGTTGTTCTTTTGTGCCGTTGTGGTTGGGTCAAAGAGGCGTACATAAAACGAGCAACGTCTACAGAAGCGTCACCGTACGACAGCCCACCGTTGGTTTTCTTCGTCGCGCGTATATACCAAAAGAGAATTGCTCCAACTTTCATGCTTCGCCCTCTCTCCCACTCGCCCCTCTTTCTTTCTCACGTATATTTTCGGTCCCGGTGAGGAGCTTGCCGCTCAATTTTTCGCCACCGATGTTTTACCTTCCATCGCCCACTCCTCGCGTCCATCTCGTCTTCTTCATCCCTTTTTCGACCTGGCGGCGATCCACGACCTCCACTGGGCCCCTCACACCGTTTCGTTAGAGAACAATTTTCCGTTTCTACATTGACTCGTTTTTGTCCAGGCTCGTCGTGTCCACGGAACTGGAGACAACCCGAGGAAATTTATATCTCGATTGCGGAGTTAAGCTCGCACGGGTAGATCCAGTTTCATGGGAATGTAGGGAGTATGTGGGGAGCAGATGAGACACTACGGGAGAGAGAAGTAACGAAGACCGTCAGGTAATTTTACCATCGCAGCCGGGCCTTCCAGCCTCCCTGGAGAGGAAAGCTCGCTCAGTCGTCAAGAGGCTTTGCAAGCTCCGGGAGTTTATTTTTTTACCGACGTCCCACGATGCTGCGGGTAACTATGTCTCTTCCTTTTTTCTCTCTCACCTTGTTTTGCTCTTCAGGCTTCCGCGTTCGCCATACCGCTGATCTTTCGGTGAAGAAGCCCACTGGGGACTTGGACTCGTAGGCAATTTACGATGACGGCTGCTCCCGGGTGGTCACATTGACGAAGACTCGGCAAATCCCAGGCTTCGAGGGTTCCAAAAACTTCGGTCTGACCGTCCATGTGGCTACTGCAGTGGCATTGGCTATCCAAATGGACGGCACATTCAACGCATCGCAGATGGAAGGAGACCATTTTTCTTTTTGGATAAGGAATATTTGCATTTTTTCACCGCTGAGAAATGAGACTGGGATTTTTTGGGAATTATAAATTTGAGGAGTAACGGGATTCCGCGGACGGCTTTGGAGTTCACCATCGAGTTGGCTAGGCTAGGCCAATACGTGGATGCGTGACCGCTTAGACCGCTGGCTTGCGGACTATACCGAGGAGCAATTTCACTGAGTTTCAAATGGTAACGCAATTGAAACTCTATGCAATAGAGCCGTCTGTATCACCACGGGTTTTCCACAGTTTCCCTGTGCCCTCGTGCTGATGCGAGACTGCAGTGGATTAGGAAAGTTCGACTGTGGTCAACACTCCGGACACCCTTCACGGTACTGTCAGTGGGGAGGCAAGTTTGGGATAAAAGTCGAAGGGATGAAATCCTAATCTGCGAGGACAGCGAGCATTTTTCTTGACAATACTACGGAGGCAAACAAAATGAGGTTCGGAAGGTTTATTGTACATATCTGACGGTACTTAAGTACGTTTTTGTTCTCCACAAAGACACAAGAAAAAAGACAGAACTTTTTTTTAAGATCTTCCCGGGCAGACTCGTTGGCGATGCGCATGAGGACCTACAACGAAAAATATTTTTTTCGTTGTTATCTACAAGACTCTTGCTAGCGAAGTACAGACGATTATTAAATAATATTTCTTTTTTTTCAAATTCGGCACTATTTGGGAAACAAATCACATTTTCGGAAAAAAACGGCCTTAGTTTGCGTATAAAAACCGCTATTCCCAATCGGTCGTAAAAATCGTGTGTAATTCGCTAGAAAATCTATCAAAGAAGCTGCAGTTGAAATTTGATGTCAATCAGTTGAAAATCGTAGGAGCTACGAGTTAGCCCGATTTTGAAAACATGATTTCAAGAAAAATGCGTTTAAAGTTTTTATCCCATTTTTCTTCGAACCATATCATTTTTGGGATCTTTATACACATCAACCATATCGTTCTTGGAATGTTTATACATCATTAGAGCCAATTTAAAAAAAAAGTTGTTTTTTCTTGAAAAAAAATCTTTTTTAATGCTGTACCTAACTGCAGCCTTAATGCTACGCGAATATATATATATCTGTATGTAAAAATACACGGGGAAATGAATGACTCGATTTTTTTTATTCCGAGACCGTCCACACGACATCTAGACGTATTGATAGCCGACATTATTTTCATTCAATGGGTCCAAATTTTGACAGTTCTTTAAATAAGTGACTTTCACAAAAATGAGCCTAACTTTTTTTGTTATTTTCTCATTTATTGCGTTATATATTATAGCATACAGTAGGGGGAAGCTAAAATTCACCCCCGCCCCGCCATAAAAAGTTATGCGGTTTTGAAGTTCGCAGAAACACAAGGGCAATAGGGCATTTTTGAACATTGTCACTTATCTAAAGAATTACCCAAATGTTTACCCTAAGCTTGGAGGTAAAAGTCAAAAGGATAGAATCCTAGCCTACGAGGACACATCAAGTTTGACGATCTTGACAATTCGCAAATTCGAAAAAAATTTTCAACATTTCCAAATCAATCGAATCGTGTATTGCGTTAGCTGTTTTTTAATTTGTGGGACGAGAAGGAGTGGCACGATCGGACTGTCAATAATTCGTGCAGCAGCAGATTCGTGCGTGCTGAGAGTAAAATTAAATACCAGCGTCGAGTTGCATGCGAAACAGCGGGCAGGACGCGGAGCCTCGCAAAAGTCATCAGTCATAGTATTTGAATATTCGAGGAAGATTGGCTCTCGTGGCAAATCCAGCGGGGAATTTTCAGCGTTTTGCCAAAGTCGAGCTGGGGTTCATCTTGCACAGCCTGGCTCGTATACCGCATACCAATTACCTTCATCAAAGTGAATTGGTAACGGGCTTACACGGCTCATGCGAAGCTCGTGTGCCTATTCGTATCCTCGGTGGGCTCGCTATTCGTACGGTTTGACGTGTGTGCTCGTACATATTCTACACGGAGTGTACGGAATTTAAATGTAAATACTTCGGAAACGCACGAAAAATTGTTGAACAGAGAAGAAAAATGTGTCGGAAAATTCACCGCGTTTCGGATCGTTTGATGAAAAATGGAAAACACTGCGATTTTTTTAACGTCGTGATCAATATTTTTTTGCGTTTTTCAAAAGTTCTGTTTTTAATTTAAAAGTCATTTATATTTTCGAAAAGGGGCCGTCTAGAAATTACGTCATTTTAAAATAGGGGTGGGGGTCTGGTGGCTGGATGACGGTAACAATAATTTGATTTTGACAATAGGAAGTATAAGACGGTTCCAGTGGGGCGGGGGGTAAAAATGAACAAAAGTCGATGACGTAATATATAGACGGCCTCAAAGCTCAACCTCACATTTTTTAACAAATACTATGATTATATATTTTGCAAGTTTGGTAAGAGGATTTTCAAAAATTCTGAAATCACGTAAAATTTGGAAATGTACAATTTTGCGATTTTCTACCTCGTCCCAGGATCAATATTTTTTGGCTTTTTCAAAAGTTCCTTCTTTATTTCAAACCATTTTAATTTTCGAAAAAAAAAACAAAACACCGTACTTTTTAACAAATAATATGATGATTTTTTGTTGTTGAAGTTTGACAAAAAGATGTTTGAAAATTCTAAAATCATGTAACATTTGGAAATGTAAAACACTGCATTTTTTAAACAAATTCTATGCTCAATGTTTTTTGCGCTCGGTAAAGAGTTTCCGATAAATTCTAAACTTATTACAAGCTATTTTGAAATGCTTCGAAAAATTGCCTTGGAATGAATTTAATGAAAATTTCATTGCGATAAACAAAGAATCATTTTTATCATCTTCTACAACTGTCCAAAGAGCGTATGCCAATGTAGCGACGATTCGAAGGATTTCAAAGATTCTTTAGAAACGAATTAATCCTTTTTCCCTCATGGGAATTTTAATTCAAGTTATTCCAATCCCTGACTCTCACTGCCTTCCTCCCTACCTCTCGGTCCCCCGATCGGGATCGAATAATAATTCAGGAGCATTTCCTTCAGGAATTTATATTACCGTGAGATTGGCGATGTCATTAATCTCGTATTCGTGAGCCGAAGAATAATATCGTGCGGATCGCTGGGTTCTTTTGAATCGTGTGAAGCTGACAATACGAGGCAGCGAGGCTTCCCTCGAAACGAAATTCTGATAAAGTGTGGGAAGAGGAAGGAAGAGAGAGGGAGAGAGAGGGATAAAGAGAGAAAGAGAAAGAGACTGCCGATCAATGAATCGAATTCCAACGGGAATGCCTCGCGTGGTAGGAACATCAATAGTAGTGACTGCGTTTGTATGACACACCGTACGAACATGTAGATACGTAGGTGTTCCGTATCCTCTTGTTCCACTTGCTCGAGCTTTCAACTTTTCTCCTGCCACCTGCCCCCTCTCTCCTCTCCTCTCCTCTCCTCTCCTCTTCTCTCCTCCGTCTCGCTTACCGTTTCTCTTATACCTGTCCGATGCGGACCCATCTCTTATTAGCGAACACGTATCGAATCTCCCGCAATGGGGGCATCGAAACATCGCATACAACTACACGAGTAAAGAGAAGGACGAGGAGTACGGAGAGTGCTACGTCGCGTAAGCATCGCGCCCGGAATTTAGATTGCATCGTTAAAAGGCCAATGACTCGGGCAAGAGATCGAGCAAAAACAAGGATGGATAAAATATCGAGTAACAGAAAGAGATAAGCCGTGTTCCAGCCTCGGCCTGGATTCCCTCTTGCCTTGTTGTGTCCTGAGCACGCACCAGACTTACAACCCCATGCATCGGGCTATTCGTGCGAAAAAACTTTAATTGAAAAAAGCGATCGCGAGGATCACACGTCAGGCTACATTTCCGGAACTCGGTCACCACGCACATAACTGTAATGTCTAATCGAAACTGAAGGGAGGTTACTACTTTGGTGGGACAAAAAATTTTTTTTGAAAAAGAGGAAGGTGTACTCTATGGTCCTGGCATATCAGATTAGGTGTAAGTATGAAACTTTTCATTTTATTCGCACATGAACTTCAGTTTAACTTTAAACGCGTTTTTCTCGAAACCACGTTTTCCAAGCTTGCAAAAGTGCTCCTACACGCCCTGGATGAGCAATCGTTACGAAATTTGGCAGGCACGTGTACAACAATCGTCTGCATTGGTTGAAACGAAATTATCGAAAAATATTAAAACGTTTTTGTTTTATTAACCAAAAACTGCAACAATTCTTGGTAAAAACAACTAAGCGTCCCTTCGCGATCCCTAAGCGATCTTCGATCGCTCACTATCTGTTTCACTTTTCAATCTTTTTTCTCGATTCTAGTTCAACTTATACACAACATTGTACAAAGGAAAAATATGTTCGATTTTTTGCTTCAGATCACCTGTTCAGGACTTAGGACTTCCGCAAGCGAAGAATGTCATCGCCGGCGCACCAACATACGTGGCTCGTCCCAATCCCTAGTACCATCTTTTGTTAAACTTTATAAAATATCATCATGTTGAAGAAAGACCACTTACTAAACATACCAAATTTCAACATTCTATATTTAATATTTTCCTAATAAAAAATTGATGAAATGTCGAACATTTTTTGACCCGACATAGTACAAACCTCGCTTGATTACTTTTTTCTGCGTGCTAGATTTTTTCCATTATTGACGAAAACATCGCGCATGGAAAACTGAAAAATTGCAATAATTTAAATGTACCTCATTTTTTCCGAAGCTAGATATTTTACAGTGACCGCAATAATTTTACCTCAAAATACTCAGTGAATGGGATTTGCACGAATTGATTCCGATTTGTAGCGCAAAGGGTTATACGAATAGGGGAAGGAGAGCTTCGATAACGACTCCGGAGGCTGAAAGCCCGCGACAGCGGTGGCGATATTTTTTTATCCAATTCACTAGAATTTTGAATTCCCTATTCAGCCCTTCTCACTCAATGGGATGTGCTCCATATGTTCATTATCAGCATTCTCCACCTATGGTAAAAAATAATTAGTAAAATTATTTGACTGGCTAAAATTTATTATAGAGGTAAACATTATTACTTTTTACGTAAATTGTATTATTATTTAGGTAACCATTAATTAACTAAAATAAATCGACAAATTGACCGCTGCAATTGGCATCGCGTTTATTCAAATCACCCCCATGCGAAACGTCAGCGCGATAAGGGATGAACAAGTACCAAGAGTTCCCAGTGACTATAAACACCCTAAAAAACAAAATGTTAACCGTATTCTCGATCTCTTCCCCTTCTCGTTGTCTTTGTCGAAGCGTCCAAGGGATTGCAGCTTCGCCGGCTGAATTCGAGGCTGCAAAATACTGGCGTGGAATGAAAGCCATACAAGCAACTGTAATAAACGAGAATGGATACGGGGCGCTGCATCTCCTCGTTTTAATCCTTGCCCGGCGCTCGTAAATATTGAGAGTTATCGGAGGGCCAGCACCGAGGTGGCGGTCACCCCTTTCCGTCGGCGGCCATTCGATATACATTTTTTTTTCTTTCTCGTGTGATACTTTTCCCGTGGCATTTTTTTGTTTGTTTTTATTATTTTAGTGAAACCTCACCACCCGGAGGTTTTGCCAGGGCGAAATTGTGTCGCCCTCCGCTGGGGGTAGTGCAGGGGGTTGTGGTCGATGGAATGCGCGTGGTAGATTCCATTCGGATTCAGGCCGGTTCGAACGAGATTCCTAGGTGGTGCGGAGACAGCGAGAGATGCGAGAGAGGAAGGGAGGAAGGGAGAGAGAGGGAGAAAGGGAGGGTGAGAGAGAGAGAGAAGGAGGGAGGGAGGGAAAAAGGGAGAAGGAGAGACATATATGCATGCAGACAATGCCCATTTCCATTTAGCCGTTCCCTGATAAGCGCGACCGCGTCCTGTCTTTCTAGCCCACCCTTTCTCCACCCCTGTACTGTATACAGGTATATATCGGCTCGTATCCAGTAGTTTCACCAATTGCTCCTGTTAGGACAAAACTAACTCTGCCAGCGTCACAATTCTAACACGGAAAAGCGGCGTAACACTGCGACCACTTCACCCCAGGATAGGGTTGATATCACCAGTCTGCCACCCCCTCCCACTCTTGGCTGCCCTGCTCCTTCTTATCGCATCTTATTACCGTGGCCGCAGTATCGTCACTGCAGAATATCACTGTTTGCAATCTATATGCGCGGGCTCTGTTTATATTCTCTCACGGGGCTTTATCCCAGACGCAGTGCTGTAATCTCTCTCCCTCTCTACTTTTCTCTCTCTCTCTCTCTCTCCCTCTCTTTCTCTCTCTCTCTCTCTCTCTCTCTCTCTCTCTTTCTTTCTCGCGGGCGCTCTCTCTTACTCATTTCTCTGGTACTTGCATAAAAGCTCGATGGCAAAACCCTTAGCGCAAAGTTTACACCCTGGAATCTTGGTAACTCTCTCTGTCTTTCCCTGTGTCTACCTATTTGTCTCTCTTTGTCTTGCATAGAATTCGTTTAATATTCCCCTTTTTTCGTAGTAATTTTTTGTTTGTGTTTTTGTTTTTATTTTTTTTTTTGTTTTTGTTTTTTCCTTAGGTACACGCTGTTCGCGATTGTTACCTATTGTTTCCCTCCACTGTGACTGTTTCGTTCCTCCACTGTTTCTTTTTCCATTGCTCCTTTTCTTCACTTTTTGGCCCTTTCCCGCCCCCCTCCTTGCGGCTCACAGCCGACTTCCACCTTTGTATCATATTCATCATGACATCACTGTCATGGGTATAGGGAACCTGCGGAAAACCTGTACCAATACAGCCGGTCATCAAGTTCGCCCCCCCCCCCAGTCGTGGTACTAGTCTTATTTCACCGCGAAATGCCGAAAAAAAAACATTTCACGACGAAGTGTACGCGACTGGGATTCGAACCCGGGACCTCCCGGTCCGCAGGTTCAGTGGCAAGCACGCTAACCACTAGACCATCGCACCGTTTCCCCTTTTTGTAGTATTTTCTTTCTTATCTATTTACGATTTTATCTTTATTCGCGTATTTAATCTATGGTTTTATTTTTATTTGCGTTTTTTATTTTATATATTTTTTTGTACCTATAGAATCAGATTTCTTTGTTTTCGTATCAGGTTCTCTTTTTATTTTATTTCTTTGTATTTTATTTCTTTTAATTTTTTCTTTATGTGGCACGAAATATGAGGATTGTGTGCGAGAGGACGTTTTATTCTAGAGCACTAATAAATGTAATCTAACCTAAATATAGGCTGTCTCAAAATGTCCTGACATTTTTATTCATTAATGAAACGTATTATTTATTCGATATTATTATTATTAGATGTCGTGTGTAGGGCACAATATCCGATAAATGGCCATCTCGATCGTTTGCAAACGTTCACTCTTTTGACGCAATTTTTTAAAAGAATTTTGGTATAATTGCGGACTAATTTCATTAATGGTGAGTCCATTTGATTCCTTAAAGTCCGGAATAGTCTGCGGATCATTGGCATACACTTTTCTTTTCAGAAAAGCCCAGAGAAAAAAGTCCAATGGCATCAAATCGCACGATCTTGGTGGGCAATTCATATCGCCGCACCGCGGCGCGGCACGAGACGACACGACCATAAAACTTCGTGGGCAATAGCTATGCAGTAACAATGCAGCAAATAACAATTTCTATGCGTTGCTCGATCGTGTAATTCTCCATGACTAAACCTCAATACTTCCCGATGCCAGTTGTCAAAGATTAGTGCTCTATGTTCGCCACGAAAAAAATGGCGCGCAATTAAAAATTCCAGGTCATTTTGAGACACCCTTTATATGAACGCAATCTTACCCAATCATATTTTATTGTACATATCTGTAAAAGCAACGAGTACCTACATTTGTATCTATTTTATCATCTCGGTAATAGAGTAAATACATTTTTATGCATTTCCCCATCTGAAAGCTACGGTAAATACATTTTTAATTATTTTTCGCATCTGTGAAGGACACTTAGTACATATTTATTTATATTACGATCTGTAAAATGCAGTAAATTGATTTTTTATTTATTTTATCATCTCCAAAATACAATGAATTTTTTTAAATTTATTCCGTCGTGTACAAAATTCAATAAACAAAGTTCGATTAATTTCAACATCTGCAAAAACCAGTAAATACATTTTTATTTATTTTATCATTTACAAAATACCACAAGGTAAAATAAAATTAGTTTCTTGTACGTTATTATCCTACTGTTATTTTCACTTGAGTAATGTCGTTTTATTTTTTCCGTTTTATATTCAACTGCCCACCTGCGCTCGCTTTACCTTCGTCTTCCTTTAATTAAATTATAAATTAAAAAATCTAAAATTATCTAAAATTAATCTAAAATTAAAAATCTAAATCTAACTAAATCTAAAATTGAAAATGTAAAATTAATCTAAAAAACGTTGCATGATTTTGGGTTCGTGGTGTAAACGCGGCATAACTAAACGAATCAAACATTGCTCCCCGTCCGTCGATCCTTTCTGCTCTCCCCCTTCCGGCGATCCGAGGCGGTATTTTCGAAGCTGTCGTTTGCAAATAAAAATTGGCCCCCCTCGCTGCGGCAATGCACCCGAATCACCGTCGTCACGCAACTAGGGCCACAAAAAAATCAATCGGAGAGTCTCACCATGTATCGGAAAAACTAGACCGCAACGGGGCAGACTGTTTCGATGTAGCCAGAATCACCGATGTACCTACTCGTAATCTACGTACACGTAAAAACAGAGCTTTTCACGTGTACGCCAGCTACATCAGGGTGGATGCTTGCGTCGTTCGTCACTCGAATATATCGTGTTTCGCCGCGATATCCCCGTCGACGCGGTACTTGGGACACGGTTTCATCTGACGTGAAGGGACTCCGAGTAAATGGAGAACTCGGACAAGAACGCGTACAAGCCCTTAAGCCAGCTATAACCAAGCACCTATATTGCCTCCTCTATAATATACGATCGTATACCAGCCGCACACGAGAGGAACGAGTGTCCAATCCTCTTCCCGCGAGCGTTTCGATTACCTTTACCGCCGTATAGTTAACGTTCTTGAATGTACGTGACGTACTCGCGATAGGGAGTGAGAGAGTGAGAGAGAGAGAGAGAGAGAGAGAGAGAGCCGAAAGTGAGAGAAGACGATGCGCTGGTCTCGCAAGATAAGGAAGACTGGTGGAGAAACGTGAGAAACTGTGAAGTACGAGAAGGTTCGTGGCCTGCTTCTAGAGGGCTGGAAAGCTTTACTTCCCTTTACCATACTGACTAACACCATCGCTCTTTGTAACAAGCGTATGTATGTTGACATACATTTCTATATGGCGAAAATATACACTTTGATTGCTGTCAATTATATCAACAAATTTTATTATAAAATTTAAATAAATATTATTAAAAAATTGCGTTTTCCAAAAATATTTTCTTTTTTCGATAGTTTTCACCTATATTCCCTGGTAGTTTCATTGAAATATTCTCAAAATTGAATTTTATGACCATGTTCAAACTTCAAACGCGTTTTTCTCGAAACACTGTTTTCAAAGACGGTGGACCTGACATCTCGGGAATTGTTTGATTGTTTCCTCATTTACAGGAGACACGACGAGAAATATTTAAAGGTCGTTGATGTCACCTTTTTTTAAGCTTGATCTTACCTTTTTAAAATCGATCTCCATTTCGTAATAGTTACGTAAAAATGTCGTCTACATCGATTTTGTATGCTCGCGTTTCAATACGTCGCCACGTTGCTGAAAAAAATTATTTTCAAAATCGACGATCGTCAACGCCTCGTATTTGTTGTTAACTCAACCCTTAATCCGTGAAGGTATTTGAGGCACCTTAAACCCGTGAACCTGGGTCGTTTTTATTTTTGCACTACCAAACCAACAATTGTCAACGAAAAAAATCTGAAAAAATTCATGATCGATCTTCGGGCCGTACTTCTCAAGGAATAATAGGGTTTTCTTTTTCTTTTTTATTTTTACGATATTTTCGCCATTAAATAATAAGCAACCTGCGAAGAAAATGATTTTGGGCAGGACGAAAATGACCCAGGTTCACGGATTGAGGGTTAAATAACCCGTTTGGTTTTAAGATTTCGGATGGACCGTTTAAGCTGGAGTGTATTTGTTCAAAGCACAAAAAAAATATACGTTTTTCTATATTTTTTGGTGATTTTTCTTAGAAAGGATCTCAACATTTGTACCTTTGTGTATCAAAAACGCGTTTCTTTTTCATCAACCGTTTCCCAGAATTTTTTCCTACGAATTTGGGCCCTTTTTCGGGAATCTAAAATAGATGTACCCCCCGCCCTCCCAATACACTGTATCTATGTAGTGACTATTCTCGCCACGCCTAACTATTTAGGACGACCCTGAGCCTCTTTTCCAACGTACCGTTGATTTTAGGGACCTGTTGGTCTCTTGAACGATTCTTCATCATCTCAAGGTGATTTTCGATAAACTGGAGTTACCGTAATGTTGTGTATAGGGAAATAGGCTTCAAAGGCAAACGTCCTCAGAATCACCTTCGCCCATGTACATATAGTTGCGGTCACACAGCGACAAACACTTGATACACGTTTGCGTTTGTTTACGAATCTCGCTCTCCCTTTATTTCCACATCTCCCGCTCACGTGACGACCGACAATCGAGAAACTTTCACGTGCTCGGGGGCTGAGGTACGAGCTTTGGAGCCACACCAAATTATACAGGGACAGAGAGAGGAGAGTGTGATCTGGTTCAAAGTGTCACGACCCCTCGGCACGAGGAAACTCCACCGGCGATGTATAGGCTCTGAGCTATTTCCCTCAACGTCGGGCGGAACCTGAAAGTCCGTCGGTGCCAGTAGATACGTCAGCGTCTGGTCAGACACGAAGGACTCGAGCACTGCCTGCGGGCTTTTACTTGCCAGCAGCCGCCGAGCTGCTTGCAGCACTTCGACTTTAGTCCCGTGAGTAAGTAAAACTTCAACTTCATCTGCCCGGAGGAGTAAATATTAATTATCTCATGGGAAGCGACTGTTAAACGGCGCGCAAGAAGATGCTCCGAGACTCGTAACTTTCAATACTGCCGATGCAAGTTGGGTATTGAATGTCTTCGATTTATAGTTTTGTGGCCGTTATTACATAATGGAATGAAGGGATGGAAGACATCGTGGCTCTATGAGGATAGCGCGAAGGGGGGGGGGGAGTGATGGAAAAAAGCCCCGAGTTCTAGCCGTGAAAAAGAGAATGAGGAGGAGTCGTTGCCGTTGGTCTCTTGGGAAATCATCGATGTCCTCTCGCTCTTCGCGATCCCTCCGACGTTTCAACCTTCACTGCTCTCGCTCTTCTTGCGAACCTCTTTCCTGCCTTCCCTTGGGCCCTTACGTCCCTCTCTCGTCGTAACGTACATCGAGCAGTTGATGAGCAAATGGGCGTATCCACGTTACTCCACGTGTGCAAAGTGTTCACTGAGTTGTGCCATTTTGCCACGAAACGGTCGATGTGTATACGGGACACGTGTGCAAGGGAAACGAAACGTGTCGAGCTCGACGCCAATAACGTTACACGCGCCTTAATATACCGAAAGCGTCAAGACGACGGGGCCTATATACGGGGAAACGTTAGACACCACCAGGCAGAGAAACGTATCCCTAAAATCGTAAACTGTATACTGGTGTCATTGGCCGCCATCGTCCTTCCCGTCGCCGTTCACCTAACGAGATACTAGATACGATGGGGATGACTAGACGCTGTCGCGGCGTAACACAATACGGAAGATCGTGACGAGGAGACCCTTACTTCGGAGAGAGAGAGAGAGAGAGAGAAAGAGAGAGGGAGAAAGAGAGAGAGAGAGAGAGAGAGAGAGAGAGAGAGAGAGAGAACCTTGCGTATGTGTGTAGAGACACGTACAAATGTGCAGGGTGATTCATAATAAATGGACCTTTGAGTATAGCAATTTTTTACTGCGAACTTAGATCATATGTCAAGTTAGCCACTTTCCTTCATTTTTTCGGATTTATTGTATTTTTGTAATATGTTTGTAATATAAGTTGTAATATAATTTTTTAATTGATAAGATTAGAATTGGGTGGGAAGAGGGCATTTTTCAATGTTTCATTTTTTTGTTTCGCATGGTTCGTTCTACATTGTGTCTACCACATTCATCAATATTGTTCAATACAAACAATGTAAAAGTTACTTAAAACCATACTCTTTAATGTCAAAACAAAATATGTTTAAAAACCTGCCAACGTTTGCTGAAAAAAAGTTCACGAAAATACTTCCCTTTTCCGGCCAGGAGATGTAACGCCAGGCGCAACATCACAAGTCCGCATGAGGTATTTTGCGTCAGCCTGTATATAAGAGTGGCCCTCGGTTGTTTGACTAGACGATTCCACCGTACTGCTTCATGCTCCGTGGCTTCAGCCCGGTTTCGGTCATTACGCTCGTCAAATTAGCCCACGAAGGAGACAGAGTATGATTCCATGTATATCCGTCGTATACAGGGTGTCCCGGAACTCCATGCGTACCCTGAAATGGGAAGTTGGGGGTGACATTCTTAGTCGATTGATATAAGCACGTGTGGGTCCCAGATCCACT
Source organism: Ophion costatus (assembly GCA_951751655.1). Classification (NCBI taxonomy): domain Eukaryota; kingdom Metazoa; phylum Arthropoda; class Insecta; order Hymenoptera; family Ichneumonidae; genus Ophion; species Ophion costatus. The sequence continues at coordinate 30,204,150 of OX632363.1, forward strand.
GGGGCCCACACGTGAATTATGATTAATTTTGAATCATTATTGTTAATGATTAAATAAATGATTATTAATTGTTGAGTTATTATTAATTTTTAAAGGCGGGCCAATTAGGTGCGTCCGCCTTTAAAAAATAATAATAATTCAGGGGTCGATCTGAGACCCATACAGACTTATATCAATCGACTCAGAATTTCACTCCCAACCCCCCATATCAGGAAACGCATTCAGTCCTGCGACACCCTGTATACACCGTAGAATTCATATACATTGAAAATATATCCACAGGAAATTTGAGCGTCAAGTCCGAACCGAGAGCAATAGAGCAAGAGTGCACGAGAGAAAGAGAGTAAGAGCGAGAGAGAGAGAGAGAGAGAGAGAGAGAGAGAGAGAGAGAGAGAGAGAGAGTTCCAAATTTTGTTCTATACTTCCTCGTCTTTCACTATAGCCCCTCCACGTTTTTCCATTCCATCTCTTTATTATATCATCTTGATTACGTCTCTGCAGCATAGTGCGTACTCAAGCGTCTCATTTCTGGTCGAATACTTCTCTCTTCTGCGTTCCTGCGCTCGTATTCTACTCGATAAGTCCCGTCGCTCTTTTAATTACTTCACTTCCCTCATTCGAGAGTTCGGCAAAGATTCATTTTGGAATGGCACAGAACAGTGCCGCATAGAAATGTAATTATAAATAGATATACCCTCGCGAATTCTCCTTCATCGAAGCTTAATCATTTTGAGAGGTCTATCCTCACTACACTTTCGCATCGATCGTTCCTCATTTACTAATTGCTTCAATTTCCCCGCTTCTGACAACTTGAGAAAAGCTCCAGGGAGCCTTTATATTAACTGCTGAGCATACACAATGAGATCGTACATAGTTTTACGTTTTTCATGAAATTTTTGTTTTTCGATAATGAATAACAAAAGAGGGGAATGCATTCTTACCTGTTATATCGGAGGGAGTGCAGGGGGGTTTATCTTCATTTCATCTCTTCCCCTTCTCACCACCACTTGTCACTTATTTCCAGTTGCTGAGGGACGGCTGAGAGTGTTCTCCGTAGCCACTTTCAACTATCCAAGTATTGGTCCAGCTCAACTCTTACATACAGATATATGAGATATTTTATATACAGGGTATCCTGTTATGAATACATAATCCTGCAACTGTCAATAACTCGGATCATGCCCTACTATATTGGAATTTCACTTTAGTAAAACTCCTACGGCGTTCGGCATTTTGGGCTTTATGTTATTGTTTGAAAAATAATCATCTGCTTTTGGTTTTTCGCTTGCCATTTCCACAAATGATATGAATCGACAACAAATAAGCATCATTTTCAAGTAATCGGTACTATATGCGCAGTACATTTTTTTTTACTCCGCAGGCTATCAAAGTCAGATGTTCGAATTGGTCTGGCGAAAATTCTGCACAAGATCTTATTTCATAAAGTTTTATTGACATTCAAGATTGAAAAGAAGACTTTTCTAGATGAAAAGAATAACCAAGAGTATTTTGAAAAAAAACTAGGTCACATGACGCCATCATTTGTAGAAATGGCATGCGAAAGATCAGGAGCAGACGATTTTTATCTCGAAAACTGTGAGACTTTTACTAAACTGAAATTCCAGCATATAGTAGGACATGGTCTGACCTATCGACAGTTGCAGGATTCACAACAGGACACCCTGTGTATACCCACATTTGTGTATATATGTCGATCAGAACAGCCAGAGGGAGAGAGAAAAGTTAAGTCCATTCAAATAGTTCTGGACGTACTACTTCCAGGAGCAACGACATATCGGAATGTTTCGCAAATCTCCGTTATAACAACTAAACCAATGCTTCCAGCATTTTACTCTCCTCTCTTTTTCTCCAACATTTTTTCGCTCTGCTTCGCTGCAAAGTGACGTCGATTTCTCTCTGACCCAGAGGCACGTGCCCCTTGAAATTCCATCGAACGATCAATTCCACAAATTCCAGGCACGTGTAGAGCCCTACCCCGATAAGCGAGGGAGGAGGCTGCGCTTCGAGCTCCAGTTTTGCCTTTAAAGCTTGCGTTCAGAATGAACGCGAATACAGAATCGTTGGGATTCTCAATGGAGAATGGTCCGCGGATAGCGTCATTCGGCAAGGGGCGCAGTATATATGTATTTACATCTACCCACATACACATGTGCGTATGGGCCACGTGTTTGCATGATACCTGCAAGCTTTCGTTCCTGATTCCATGAAATTAAATTGCTGCTCTGCACTCGCGACATGCTTCCATTAATGAGAATTCTGTACGATGCCTTTTGCAAACTAGGCGTACACCGTTGTCGATGGCGAATTGCGAATGATAGTTAGCCCATCTGATAAATGACAAATATAACGCGAATATCGGATTATTCCGCACGAAACGCGTATAATGGTGCAAGCTCGAGGATAACCATATCCACGGTCTGATTGAAATTTCCATATTCCCTTTATCGTGATCGCTTGCCATTTACGTCTACTGCTCTATGGTTATTTTTGTCGAACCTAATCGAAATTATTCCATTCTGCGACTGTCTATTAGCCGAGCATCTGAATCGTCCAGGGTGCATTTTGAAAGTCGTGAATAAATAATGTAACGGTAGTTTTCTGCCTCGAATGCGAAATATTTGTGAGCTTTCGTGGTCCTGTATAACGAGAGGGGTGGTCGATAAAAGCCCTGGAAACGTCGGAAATGAATTTGGACGAATCGTTCGGTATGGGAAATATAAACGATATATTGTCGGTGTGTGTACTCCACCCATTTGTGTATTTGAATATACTGGGATCGAAAAGTGACGGCCGAAAGAAAAATCTCGATGCCTCGTGTCGATTCCTATCCGAATTACCTCCCCCCCCTCCAATGTTCTGCGATGTTTTTAGTTATCGAGAAAAAGCATTTTCGATTATTTTTCTAGGTTTTTCCTGCAGCATAAGTATTCGTTTTTATCGCTTTTTTAATATACTTTCGACTGCGATGTTTATTAAAAGCAATTGAGAATATTTTAGACTAGTATAAGTATTCTTTTATCGTGTGAACTTTAGTGACTGATCCTCCCTAACTTGTTTTTCAAACTTTTGATTAAATTCTAAGGCATTTACATTAGTGCTCAGCTGGTCATTTATTTATGGCCCATCAGTGAGCACTCCATAACGACAACACGAGTAAAAATCGCGAGGAAAGTACGTACACAAAAGAGAAAAATAAACAAATGCTTTTTTCTCGAAAACTAAAGAAAGCGTAGAACATACATGGGGGTAATTCGCATAGGTATTGATACGAGGTATCGAGATTTTTCTAATGGACAAAGCTTTTTGGGCCATGCTGTATGATGGAAAAATTAATCTGGAAGACGTTCGAGGTCCAGGTCTGTCCTCATGGTCCCCATACTCAATATTACGCTGACCCCAATGTCTCGTGTCAATCACGTTTACACAAAGTAAACATACTTATATAAAGATAAGTCGAAGGATCTTCCCGTCCTTAAAATAAACGATTTGTTTAGAAAAATTACAGGACCACCGATAAACCAGCCAGATGTGCTGATAATCGACCGCAGGCAGGTGTGATGGATTCGAGGAACCCATACATATATGAATACACGGTGTCCCAGAACTGATGGTAGTCCCAGGGGGTTGGGGGTGAAATTCTGAGTCGATTGATATAAATACGTATGGGTCTCAGATCAACCCCTGAATTATTATTAATTTTTAAAGCCGGGCGCACCTGATTGGCACGCCTTTAAAAATTCGTAATAATTCAGGGGTTGATCTGAGATACATACATACTTATATCAATCGACTCAGAATTCCACCCCCAAACCCCCCTTTTAAGGACTACCATCAGTTCTGGGACACCCTGTATACAATACGTATATGCATATCGACGTTTATGCATATTTATGGGCACATATTAGCAATATATATAGTGCACAGCGCTTCACAGCGACAACGTTTGAACGATCGGAAGCATCGCTGTTACGCCTGTCAAACAGTATACTGTTCTGGTTTGGGCTTCCAAGCGCCCAGACCGGAGGGAGAAAGTAAGCGAGAGAGGGAGAGAGAAAGAGACGGACGCCGGAAACACGTGCAAAATCGATTTAAGCCCACTATGCTCCAATCGGTCGAAATAGATACTCCATAAATCAGGTACGTGTGCCTGCCGGTACCTCGGTATCTCGGGACGCCCATCGTATCCATTATCAGAACTCCCCGGCTTACGCCTGCAACTACGTTTTCACGTGGGCGATACGTCCAACGCAAAAAAATGGTAACCGGCAGCCGGCAATGACTCAGGTCTGCTTAAGAAAAAAAAAACATCCCCCGAATCAGATGTTCAGAGATTCTGAGGTACGTCCGGGTTTGATTGGAAAACAAATGGATTGCGGCTGACTTATCATCCAGCTGCATGTCGAGGGTATTTGCCAAGTTTAATTATTTGCTTCGGCGTATTTGTTGAAAAAAAATCCGAATTAACGGAAAACTGTATGGAAGATAACGAATTGGTATACCAGGTTTATAGTTGATAGGTGGAATTTCAGTAGTTCGAGTATGGGTCTCGTCGGCCATCGTAAGGGCAAGGACAATTTATCGGATGTACAGTGAACATTCGTATCAATCAGGGAAAATCAGGGTTCGTAAAACGAAAAATCATTATTGAATGAAGCCCATACGGATTCTAATATACATCATGATTTAGCTTCCAAGAGACAGCACTTAAGTTTCCGCTTTCGATTTTGTTTAAACTCATATATGTGATGAAGCATGAAAAACTATTAGACAGTATTTTTTTTATTGGCGGAAAAACGGTGTTGAGGAGGAAATCACCCCTGAAAACCACCTCTCAAAGAAAGGCGTGTCACCCCTTAATTTTTTTTCAACACTTCTGTAGCTAATTGTTCATCACTTTACATTAGAAGAATTTTGGTTTTTGTTTCATTTAAATCGGTGTACGGTTTGTGGGTGAAACCGGAAAAACTCCCTTCGACACCCCTTTCTTTGAGGGGTGGTTTCCCTCCTTAAAAGTATTTTTCCACTGATAAAAAAATACATGTGTACCAGTTTTCAATGTTTTATCACATATATGAGTGTAACCAATTTAAGGACTTAAGTGATGTTCTTTGTTAGAATCCATTGGTCAGTTTCGTTTTCTTTCTGCTGCAGGCTAAGCAAATCGACTGAGTTGAAGTATTTCTTTCGACACGTTCGCTGAAAAAGGAAATCAAGATCAACCCAAAAGTGTATGTTTAACAAGTGAGATAGGAGCAAGGCAATATTTGAATATTGCCTTGCTTCGCTGACGACTGACTAAAGAAATTTTCGAACTACTGAAAGTCGAAATATCAATTGTATTCTCGCGCGATTATTTGGATCTGATTCGTTGAACATACACTGTCAGGTTGATCTTGATTTCTTTTTTCAGCGAATGTGCCGGAACAAATAAATAAACTTAGTCGTTTACCGCGACATTTAGACTTTTAGTAGTTCCAAAATGCGTTTAGTCAGCCGTCATAAGAGCAAGGCAATATTGAAACTTAATATTTGAATGTCGGCTCCTATGTCGGCTGACTAAACACATTTTCGAACTACTAAAAGTCCAAATATCAATTGTATAATACTTCTCGCGAGATTATTCGGTTCTGATTCGTTAACACTTTCAGGTTGATATTGATTTTATCATTCGTGCACTACACAATGGAGATCTGTAAAAAAAAATGAATGGCATGAAGTACGAAGGGTTTCCATTCTGAATCAGGAGCTACTAAAAAATCATCGATTAAAGTACTGTCATTGTACTGCACTTCGAGTTAATGACGAAAATTTACCTATTTCTTTCAAAACGTTCGTTAAAATGAAGAAATCGAAATTCGAACGGATCCGGCTGACAAAACACCTACTCTACCACTGTCAGTCTACCACTTTCAGTAGTACGAACAGCCGTTTAGTCAACCGTCTTAAGAGCAGGGCTAATTCGGCAAATGTATGCAATCCGGTGCGGTGGCCCACGTGACGGATTCGTGATACGACTCCTTCGAAATTGGGTCCTCCGGGCTCCGTTCATTTCGGGGAATTTCGATTGTTACTGCAGCCTCTGGTAGCTCCGAGACTTCAGGAGGGTGAGATGGGCTTTAATACCAATATACGAGCGTATACGTGAGGAAGATAGTGTACGATCGTAGCTATGTGTGTGTATTGTGAAGCGGGAATTCGTCCCATCGGGCACGGGACGTCGACGTCGGTAAGGAGCAATATCTCCGCGTGTCCAGCTTCCGCACTCACGTCCGATAATCAAACTGTACATACGTATACATATATGTACACGTAGTTTTCTCCCCCCCGCCCCCCCCCCCTCTCTGCCTATCTCATTCACGTTTCCTCATCATCCCCCTATCGCGACATCGGGTGTTTCCTCTGTCCGTTCAAATGTACCTCCCTCTCTATCAAGCCCCTCTCGATCGCGCCACTCCGACGAAGCGGCGGACACCGAAGGGCGACAAAAGGCAATCGGGGCCAATGGGCTAGTGGCGCGTATACTGCCCGTTTGATTGACGTCGAATGGTGCTGCTGCTGGTGCCGGCGCTGTACCGCACACAACCACCCAACCTCCGCTACTATCCGGGTGTTCGCGATGGTGGCGGTGATTTTGCAACCAGCACTATATTGCCGCCTACTCCTCCTCTCGTGCCACGTCGCGTCGCGCATTGATTGCGCTCATTGTTCACGAACGCAGATATCCGGCCACCTGCACCACCTTTCTCCAACACCCTCGAATCTCCGCGTCTGTCCTATCTCTTCTCTCTCTCTCTCTCTCTCTCTCCTCTCTCTCTCTCGCTCTCTCTCCGAGTACTTTTGCACGCCCATACACAGTCGCTCATCAGCCAGCATTCCTTTCTTTTCTTTTTACGCTTTTCCGCCTCCACCCGCCTGCCTGTCTCTTTCTCGCACCCCCTGCCTCTCTCTCTCTCTCTCGCTCAGTTTTCCGATTTCACTCTTGCCGCATCGCCTTCCAGAGCGACGGACATTCGCGCTGAGTCAGTGGAATGATTTGTGAAGAAACTTGCCTCCCCGTAAAGTGCACGGCGAGTCACCGAACACCCGCGACGAACCGCGACCCCTGTGTTGGCTGTGAAAACAAAGGAAGACGCTCAGAAGGGGCAATATGAAAATTTACCAGGAAGCAACATATGTGCCAAGAACAATATTTTCGCACATCCTGGACCGATTGCTTCTCAATGTTCAACGAGAGAATCCAGTGGCAATGTTTAAGCTGAGGGAAAAACTCTTCAACTCCATTGTATTCGGATTAACGGTCGATTTTGGGGGATATTTTGGAGTATCGAACTCAGAAGTTAATTTTTATATAAATTTGAATAGATAGGTGAAGAAAAAACACGGAGGTTAAACGTAGGGACTGTCGTTTCGCACACGTGGCTGGAACTTTCCTGATTTTTGGAATGTCGTTTTCCGGAGCCCTTGAACAACACGGGAGCCGCGTATCTCAAATGTCACGAACGTTGCTGTTTCTTTTTTTATTCGAGAAACATTTTCATCTGTGAGAAAGCAGCGCTGGAGGGGGAGGGTGAGTGAATAGCATAACGAGAGAGGGAGAGAAAGAGAGAGAGAGAAAGAGAGAGAGAGAGAGAGAGAGGGTGGGAGGGAGAGAAAGAGATTCTTTGGACAGAGGACTTTCCATTTTGCTATAGGTGCGGAAGAAAATGAGAGAGCTCTTGGAAATGGAGTGATTGTCGCGGAACATGAAGGAGGATGGGAACAGACAGGTTTTACAATCGTCTCAAAGTCCTACAAGTGCGTGAGAGAGAAATATGTTTGGGTGTGTGTGTCCCTGTATAGGAATAAGGCGAAGAGGTCGAGGCCGTGTCTACGATAACAACAACGAGTGAGTACACCCTCCCCGAGGTCTGCTGCCCTGCCAGAGGGAAAACATGCACGGTGCATAAGCCACGGTCTCATTTTAAAACGGTCTAAAAGCCCACGCCAACTCTCCGAGACAGCAGAGAAAGAGAGAGAGAGAGGGAGAGAGAGAGAGAGAGAGAGAGAGAGAGAGAGAGAGAGAGAGAGAGAGAGAGGACGACATACAAGACGAAGAAGGAAATGAATTTTCAAGAGGGGAAGAAGAGGAAAAAAACAACAGAGGTTACATCGCACTCTCGAGTTTGCCTCTCTTTTTCCCCGTTGGGAAGAGTTGACTTGCGTCTCGCTTCCCATCCTCGCGTCTATCAACAGACTCGCTTTTTCGAATATATCTATATGTATATTTGTATATCTACATTCCGGTCTCCATCGCGCAATCCCCCATCGCCAGCGGGCATTTGCCCACGCTTCTTTGTCTAAACAACCCCCTTGGCTCCGCTCTCTTGCTCCCTTCACTCCGCGACCCTTACCCCCTGACTTTAACCTTCCGCAAGCAGGAAGACAAACCACCCTTCTCTTCACTCGTACACGATTATTTACGAGCTCGTTCTACCGCACATACTCATGCCGCGAACCGGAGCCGAACATAAAAATGACAAATTCGCCCGGAAAATTAGTCCGAACACGCGCGGCTTCCGGAGGGAACAGATTCTCCCTCAGCTTGTCAAATTTACCAACTTCTACCCCTGCAACTATGGACCCGGAATTGAGACGTTCATTGTCCATTGATCCATCGATGTTTGAGCCACGTTCACTAGCTCGTTCACCGACTTGCCCACTCTTGATTCAAACAATTTTGCCTAGTTGTAACAGTCGAAAATAGCTGATTTTTGAGATTTTTTATGGCAAATAGTCATTCTAAATTAATACAAAAATTAGATATTTGAAAATATATCGTCTGAAGAACACTCTTTAATGTTTTTGTGTGAAAATAGCAATGTGGAAGGACCTCTCGAAAACATCTTTCACGGTGAGCACACTGCAAAAACAAACGTGTTGTTTTTATGCACTTTGAGTGTGTAAATGGCTGCAGACACTTTTTACACGTTTTGACGTGGGTAAGAAAATAACACATGTAAGTGTGTTGTTTAAAAGCATATATCCGTGTTATTTTTACATTGTCATTTTTTTACACACGTTAAAACGTGTAAAAAGTGTCTACAGCTATTTACACACGTAAAGTGCATAAAAACAACACACTTGTTTTTGCAGTGATATGCGTCGTGGATGTTGATTCTACGCGCTTCGTGTGTGTTCGAATAAGCGTGTTATTGATGGGGACAGCTACGAAGGTGTGTAACAATTCAATGCGTAAAAATTGCGCACTCACGTGTGCAATTTTAACGTATTACGTGTGTAATTGTAACGCATTAGGTGTCACAAAATGCATAAGTGTGTAGAATCTAGAGTTGTAGAGTTGTAGAATGCCCTTCTGAAGCAGGTTATCTATATAATATCCAGAAATGAAACAAATTTCGTGAGTATGTTAGTTTATCCTATGATTAATCGAAGGAATTTCCGAAATGTCAAATTTGAGAAAAATTGCACGTGTTCAAAGTGAGTTTTGATTTTTACAAAAGAAAATGGGCATTTTTCGCTCGTCATTTCGGGCGTATACATCGATCGAAATCCTTCGACCAAATACTATATTTTAACATCTAGAAGAAACCCTCAACATTTCAGCAAGGTCAATACAGTCGTTTTTGAGATATTTTGCTCACCGACTTTCGAATTCCGAACCTTGCGCTGAGCGGCCCAACGGTTGTCAACATAGCAGCTTATCAATCGGTTCATTTTGATCGGATCACCTTGAAATTTTTCGGGAACATTTATAAGATTATATACTGTCGAAATATATTGTATTTTTGAAAAGTGGTTTTTCGACTTTTACAACTATGTACACAACCCCCGAAGAGCCAACAAAGACGGGAAAAAATCGCCGAATTTTTAAAAATGTATGGCAGAGCTTTTCCTCAGTTTCCCTGTGCCCTCGTGCCACCTATTTGTGTGTCAGGAAAGAGTGGCTATGGGCAACACACCTGATATCTCAAAACCTGCAAAACAGCGAAAGGAAAGTGTTCGATAAAAGGGAAAGGGATGGGATCGCAACAGCCCTCAAGGGCATACGAAAAACATTGGAAATGAAAAAAACTCTCATTGGTACCATTCGTGCCATTTCTCATTTTATTCAATTCCCTAATGTACCTCGGTAAACATCGCCGACTTTCGCACATAATTCCGCTGGAACAGAGACCTACATGTGGGGCAAAAAATACGATACAGCATCTCGAGGATCAAGCGCTGTCAGTATTTCAATCTCTTCGTTTTTTCTCAAGTCTGCCGAGCGTTCGCCACCTTCGAGAGTGAGCCGAAAGATCGAAGTTTTTATTTTATAGTTTGCGAACGGATGTTAGACTTTATCGGAAAGCGTCGTACTTTCGAACTTTCCGAGATTTATAGCTCTGTTAGTGGTTCAATAAACGATACGCTGCGGCGAGGAGAGATACTTTATGGAAATCGTGATTGGGTCTGGCAAGACTGCCCATTCGCTTCGTCACTTACTCTCGGATGCACAATCTGTGAGGCGACTACGTACATACATGTATATATGAAGCCGAAGTTCGGGAGAGAGGGAGGGAGAGAGAGGGAGAGGAACCAAATAAAGATACAATCTGAGAGGAGGAGCAGGAAGGAGCAGAAACTTTCTGCAGCAGAATGAAACTAGTGTCGAGCTATAAAATTGGTCGTTCGCCAGTCGTGGCATAGTTTTTGAAATATCTGCCCGGGCAACTATGTACATGGTCTCAACCCCCCCCCCCCCCCCGCCATATATTGGCAAATTCCATGTGTATATATGTATTTAGATATATGTATATATAGATACTGACAATTCTGTCCCACACTACCTTATCTATCGTCTTCGTGTTTGTACGACTCGACAACTTTCTCAACTTGTTGCCCAACAGGGCACCGGGAGCAACCCAGACAAGCGGAAAGACATCGAAGAAGAGAAAGAGAGAGAGAGAGAGAGAACGACGGTTGGTAGATGGTGGACCAGGTTCTAGCAAGCCATGCTCCGGTCTCCGCTCGTACATGCTCTCTGTGCACACATCCACCTATTCTACCTTATAACCGCGTGAACTCTAGGGCAGTATTGTGTCTAGAGATAAAGTTGCTAGCCACCAAGACATCCTTTCGCTTTTTTCCTTTCCGTTATAGTTTTCGAAACATCCCTTCCGGGCGTCTACCCAAGTCTGCAAAATCTCTCTCTCTCTCTCTTTCTTTCTCTCTCTCTCTCTCCTTTCTCTTTTCCCTCTTTTCGTTTCGACAAAACACACCAGATCTTTGCCAGGACCAGCCAAGAAAGCTAAACGGTCACTTTCTCAGGACTTGTTGCAGCTGAGAGAGAGAAAGAGAGAGAGAGAGATTAGATTAAATTAAATTAAATTAGTTTTATTATGCCTTGATGATACCTTGAGGCAATACGAAAACTTACAGTATATAGTTTGATAATATAATATAGTGCAAAATGAATCAGTTCAATGACAATCGAATAAAACGTAATAGATGATGGTACAAGCGAAAGATCGATTTTTTTCATACATATTAGTAATAATAACGTAGGCTAAGTAACGAATAAGTAATATTGGTAGAAAAACCGAAAAATGGGCCCGTCGATGTGCACACAGCAAATCTTCTTCATTTCAATGCGAGAGAGAGAGAGAGAGAGAGAGAGAGAGAGAGAGAGAGAGAGAGAGAGAGAGAGAGAGAGAGAGAGAGAGAGAGAGAGAGAGAGAGAGAGAGAGAGAAAGAGAGAGAGCGGTTGTTCCGTTCGTGCTTTGGGGCTCTAGTTCCCTAAGACCACCGTGCATAAAAATTCAATACAAACGTTTGAAAACCATATACACTTTTTCTACAACGATTGCCTTAAAACTATCACTAGTAATATTGACGATGATAATATGAAGGTAGTCAAAAAAAGATTTATAAAAAGCAATGGCTAAATAATAATAATAATAATAGGATGAAGAAGAAGAAGAAGAACAACAACAACAATAATAATAATGAAGGCTTTGCTTATTCCTACTATAATACTATTCATTCGATATGCCACGCAATAGTTGGTGCCTCTGAGAGAGAAAGAGAGAGAACGAGAGATTCTACACAATCCTTTTGAAAATTGATTTCGCTTTGTAGCAATAATACGAATCTTCTAACGAAGCATTTGCATAAATTGATTGGACAAGCAAACGTCCCGCATTCTCCATTGCCATCCCCGCGCTCCAAAAATGACCCCGTAATTGAAATACCAAACGCCATGTTCCAGCAATTAATTTTACGAGCTTTTCAATAAACAGCCTGGACTCGGTTGAAATTCGTAAATGTCCGTCCATTAAAACACGGGGTGGAAAATCAATACGTGCAGAAGGGAATTTGCGCAGGAAGTCTTGCGAAATAAAGTCGTTTGTGCAGAGGTCAATCCTACGCTGAAGAAAAGTTTCAGGGTAGGGAGCACCGAGCCAAGTTTCATTGGCCATTTTGATATGAATCTGGTCTATTGGAAATGAGGATGCTGCGGAGTTTTCATTTTATTTTGTCTTTTGGATCGCATGAGTCGTACGTGTCTCCATATACGTATGGACATATCTTGAATGTTCTTTGATCCGGAAATTATTCTCGAGATTTACGTCTAGAAGAGTGGAGGGAGTAGAAAAGGAGCGTTTTGCTCAGACAGCCCATACATCTCCTCTCGATCTTACTGGCTGATGTGTCGGATACTCATCGTCCTCCTCAAAGTCTATTTTCGAGGGTTGAGTCTTGAGACCGTGGGGTGAATATTCAGTGCTCAGGGGTATTCATCCTCTCCCTCACGCGCTCTTTCTCTCTCTCTCTCTCTCTCCCCCCTCTCCAATCGTGGAATTTCTAACGTCTAAGAAGCTCCACAATAATTATGGAAATTCTGTCTCGGGTTTTCAGAATCTTCGACAATGCAGCAATTGCGCAGGCTGCAAATTGCAACCCCCTCTAAATGCCCGGCTGAAGAGCTCGGAATCGTGAGCGGCTCCATCACTTTCCTGGTTAAAAAAAACACGTGTCTCACATTCAACGAAAGTCCTGTTTGGAACAACGCGCTTTTTAAGGCGGCAAATTTGTGAATTATGAAAATCAGAATTTTTTAATTTGTATTATAATATTTTGATTTATATTACAATATTTTGAAATATGAAGCATGAAAATCAGAAAAATGGCGAAGAATCTTTCTCTATAAAAAAAATGGCTGCCTTTCACAATTTTCGTTATGCGGAAAGATTTCTTCGCCACTTTTTGAGACTTAGGGTGCGAGATGGTGTTTCTTAAAATTAATCTATAAAAATGATGGTGGTGTGGCAAGCTTGTCTTAACGGGGTGCGGCGGATGTTGTCGGAACGGCGTGACACGTAAGGTCGGCAGGATTAATCTGAAAAAAAAACGGACGAAGATTGTTCTTTCCCTAACACTCCTACGTAGAATATGAACCAAGAAAAAGTGAGAAATGTGGAAACCTGATTAAGGCCTTAGGCCACAGTAACGGGCAAATCATGTGCGAAATTAACCATTTTTTTCGTATGAAAAAGTGATTCACTCATAAAATTAATTACACATCTATTTAGTATCAATATCAAGCTGTTAGAAAATATATATTTTTTTTCGATGTACAATATGGCCGACTGCTCGAAACTTCTCGAAATAGCTTTTTTCCAATTGGCGTGGCAAATAACTTCAAGAATTTTCACTCAATTTACTTCAAATTTAAAAGTTATGTTCCTAATTGCATTTCGCAGAGAAGTACGTACGGAATTTCTGATTAATCGAAAACTTTTCATCTTATGAGCAGTTTATGAGCAGTTGTAACGAAATTTTTCACTGAAAATTCATTTCTTAAGTTTAAATACCTACAACGTTTGAATAAAACAATATTTTTTTAATTCCGTACGTATTTCTCTAGGTATTCTAATGTAGATTGACGAGAATTTTTGTTTTTTGTTCTAGGTCAAAAATAGTGAATGCTAAATGTCACGCCGCGGAGCGCCTAAAAAAAGATAACAAAAGAAAATATCAGTAGTCGGCCATTTTGTACATCGAAAAAAAAAATTCTAACAGCTTGATATTCATACTAAATAGATGTGTAATTAGTTTTATGAGTTAATCACTTTTCCATATGAAAATAAATTGTTAAATTCGCACATGATTTTATACCCGTTACTGTGGCCTAAGGCCTTAAATGGTGCACTTTCAATAAAAGAGATTGAATTTTCCGAAAAAATGCTACATTTTGCAATAAAAATATTTTTTCCTTCAATTTCCAAAAACATTTAAGGTCATGTTTTAGACAATAAGGTTAAAAAGGTCTATACCAAATTTCATGAGAGTCGGTCGATTAATTTTTTTAGCTATATGCCACGGCAGTTTGGAAAATGCAATTTAAAAGAGCGTGCCATAAATACTATGTAACAGCCTAAACTATTAATAACACATACCCTAAGAAGGAAAGTTGCGAGGTTGATATCTCCGATTTCGATGAAATTTCGTACGCTTGTAGATATGGTAAAAATAGACGACATGTTTTTTTTTACATCTTCGGAACCTGATTTTTAAGGGGTGAAACGCACCCTCGAAAATAGGGGTGTTTTTGGTTTTTCGTCAATAACGTTATCGTTCTCTTCCCCAATGTATAGTACACGAAAAAATAAACATTGTTGCAATTTGAAATGTTTTCATATCTCGTACCGTTAAAACAGTACCGACGAAAAACGAAAAACAACACAATTTTCGAGGGTGCGTTCCAACTCTTAAAAATCGGGTTGCGCAGCTATAAAAAGATACGTGTCGTCTCTTTTCACCCATTCTCCAAGCATGCCAAATTTCATCGAAATCAGAGAAATCGACCTCGCAACCTTTCCCTGTAAGTCTCAAAAATCTCTCAAAACGCTTTCCATTAAAAAAAAAAATCATGAAAAACAGCAAATGTTTTCCTCGCCCAAAGGAATCCTTCCCCTTTAAAGGCCCACGCAAAAAAAGGAAGCAGAAAGTACAAAATCTGTATACTTAAAAAAATGAAAAACGAAAAAATGTAATTTTACGAGTGGATACACGAAAGAATAAATCACCGTGGCTCCTGTACCCATCAAATTTCAACGAAAAAAATGCAAACTCCAAACGCATACAAAAAATTAATCAACCAATAATAAAATTGCCGATCGCGGTCATTTTTATCTAGGGAAACGACCAAATTTCGTTTTTTAATTTTAAATGCAATTCCACTCTGACACAGTCTCGAGAGTTTTCCCATCACAATAAATCACGCCATTTTTTCGATCGGTTCGACTCCTCCCGTGTTTCACTTCCCCGGTTATAACCGGACACGAACGATACGAACGAACCCTCCGGGCACGGGACGCACACTAGCCCAGCGAGATATTTCGCCCATCCTCTTTCCACAACGATCGTATTGATATGTGCATACATATGGGTGCCTATCGGCCTACATACATCTGTAAACGAACGTAACCACGTAACGTATGCACGAGCGCACTGGGAGGATTCATGGGCCAGTACACGTACAGCCGCAAAAAAAAACCAACGTAAAATACAACGAAATGTATCGACGTAAATTCGAACGGTATTTCATTGTACGTGTGAGCAAGGCCGGCAATCTGGATCGCGGCAGTTGAAACGCTGCGCCACCCGCGCTGTGCGATTAATAATAATTTGCCAATCTCGTCACAACCGGAAGCGATTAGGTGGCTCATCAATCGTTATAACCAATTGCAAGGGGAAGGAAGAAGAGGGGGCGCTAATCATGCAGTTATTAGCTCGTGAATGTACACAACTGTCGCCAAATATTAACCGGGAATGTCCATTTTTTTCGGCAAAAATCTCGTTCCTTTAGGAAAGTAACGGTAGATTGAAATTATTCGAGTCTGATGTGAAATGATAGTTTTATCCTGTTGTAGATTATTCTTTCGAAAATTAGCATTCTTAAGATAGGATTCTATTTTGTCACGAATTAAATCAATTAACCTCATTAAATGAACTATTAATAATTAATTAAAATAATAAATCAAGTAATTAAATAAACTAGTTGATAAATAAGTGGGCGAATTAATACTTAAATAAACGGTAATTTTACGACATATTTAGAATGCTAATTCGAAATTTATCGTGATGCACACGCGCTATATCTTTTCATTTAAAAAATGAGTCTAGTTGAACTTTTGCACCATAGTACCGTTTTTTTTGCACCGATCCGAGGCTGCTTCGAAAAATCAATTGAGCCGCGATTCGTGCGAGCTGGATTGGAAATAATAATGAAAAATTTGGGTAAAGAGCATACTGTGTGTATATTTGGATTGATTGTTTAATTAGATTAATGGATCGTTGGATTAATTAATTGATGGAAAAAGTTGTTCATTATTCAATAATTTTGATATTCCAAGTGCATTTAATTTTAATGTGATATTCCGTAGTCCATTAAATTTTTATGTAATTTTACCTTTTGCCTGCGACTTTGTTCCTGTGCATATCGTATATTCGTTGCGAGTGGTGGAATGATGGAAATGGATTTCGGAGTTGCATCATATTACGTGTTACATACTAAAATTATTATGAAAAATACTCTATATGGCTCAAACACATGTACATCACCAGAAAAGGAGCATAAAGAGTTCAGCCAGATTACAATTAGAGGACTAACGAAACAGTTTTACATTCAATACGTACTAATGAGGTTTTTTTATGAATACTGAAGGGTACCGCGAGCAGTGGCGATTAAAAAGTAAAATTGTATTCGCGAGGTTCAACTTCACGTATCCAGGTAAAAAAAATGCCTGGAAATTCTCAGAGCGCTTATTATCAAATACAAAATGTTAAGTAAACCTTCAGCCTGACGTCAACTTTGTTCCGATGAACGAACGAGCAGATAAACAATAAACAATACTAGATTACCTTCGAGCCTTGACTTCCAAACCTGCCAGCTTCATTTCAGACCCAGAAAATGATTATTCAGTTTATTTTTATGGGACTACATCTATCTAAAGGCCCGAAGAGAAAAGCCAAACTCCGAATTTTTTTCCTGCGAAACGAAATGCATTTTTCTGCAAAAAGGTACAGACCTTGAGAGCCTTTAAAAAAATACCGAAAAACAATCCAAACATGGGCGCCGGAAGATGATGACATTTTTTTGGCGACATTTGCCGGTGGACACTCTCCAGCTGAAACGGTCCATTCGCTATCCAAAAACCAAACGAGTTATTCAAGTTAACAATAAACACAAGTCGTTGACGATAGTCGATTTTCAAAATATTTTTTTTCAACAACGTGGCGACGAATTGAAACTCGAGCATACAACATCTACGAAAAACGTCATTTTTACGTAACCATTAAAAAATTAAGATTGATTTTGAAAAAGTGAGATGGTCAACGACCTTTAAATGATTCTCGTCGTATTTTCTGTGAATTTGGAAACAATCCATCAGGTGGTTCTCGAGATATCATGTCCACCGACTTTGAAATCGGTGTTTCGAGAGAAACGCGTTTAAAGTTTAAAGTATGGTGCTGCTATTGCTCGCCACGAATAAAAATATTTTTGGAAAATGTCATTTTTTGACTCACCTCGGTAGATGTAGCCCAATTCATAGACTCGCCATACGGCACTTCAGTGTTCGATCATGACATCTTTGATCAATATGTGATCACCATATACATCATTGTATCAGCTATTTATAATGATTGGCCGATATCTGATCATTGATTGATCAATTCTTCATCGTATGCCATTTCAGTGGCCCGTCACCCGCCCAAGTTACGATCACCTCGCACTGCGAGACTTCCGGTTTGAAAGTCTATCGGATACACCGACCTCTGATCCACCATCCCATCGTATGATTCAAATTCCTTCCGGTGCAGAACACCCACGAGCAACGTCCGCGAGCATGCGAGAGGAAAAGAGAGTCGGAAGAACCGAGACTACGATAACGTACAGTCTCGTCGCTGCTCTCGTGAAATCAGGTCTCTTCCATTGCCAGAACAGAGAGTGGCATCTCCATAGAAATTTAGCTGCCCTCCAGGCTCTCGTCTCTTTCCAACGACGTCCCTCAGCACTCTCCGCTGGCAGATTCTTGCTGGGGGCACTTTCCCTTCTTCGACGTGATTCTCACCCCTCTTCCTCTGCCCTTCCAAGCTTCCGTCCAGAGTACGCTGGCTTTGACAAAATTTTGACTGCCGAGCGAACTCGACGGAGAAAGGATAAAGAACGAAGGTAATCGATGACCGTGATTTTTCTCGTCCGCTCCACTCTCCAACTTGAGAACGTGAGGTCTCTTTGAGCACGAGGGATCGACCCAATGAAGGGTCACTTATTGTAACAGTCGAAAACAGCTCATTTTTGGGATTTTTATTTTAGAAAGTCGTAATGATAATTTTCTACAAAATTAGGCATTTGAAAAAGAATCATCTGAAGAACACTCAGTGATTTATGATTGTGAAAATATTTATTTATAGTCAATTTGCAGCCAACGTCCGGGAAGAACATTTCGGAACCGTCTTTTGCGGTCAGCAATGCCCTTCTGAACCAGGTTATCTATAGGGTGGCCCAAAATAGCCTGACATTTTGATTTATTCATAAAACGTATTTTGTCAGGTTATTGTGCCAGGTTATTTTGAGATAACTTTTAATATGAAAAAAACCAAACAGATTTCATCGGTATATTACTTTATTTTATGAAAAGTCGAAGAAATCATCGGAATATAACATTTAAAAAATGGCGCGTGTTTAAAGTGAGTCTTGATTTTGCTAAAAAAAAATTGGCACTTTTCGTTCATCAAATCAAAAGTATACATCTATAAAAAAAAATCCTTCGATCAAATACTACATTTTTACATGTAAAAAAAACCGAAAAATTTTCATGAAGATCTATGCAATCGTTTTTTAGATATTTTGCTCACCGACTGTGAAAAAGTACTTTCGAGAAAAAAAAGCGTTAAAAGTTCCGTTCGACGTTCCGAGCGTGCTGACGGGCGTCAACGTGACAGCCTACAAATCTGTCAATTTTGATCCTATAACCTATAAATTCTCAGGGAACATTTAAAAGATGATAAACTGTAAAAATATATTGGTGTCGAAAAAAGTGATTTTTCGAATTTCCCAACTAGACATAACCCCCTAATAATGGAGCATATGTTCCCGCGTGGAGATCACGTTCCCGAGATATGAAAGATTAATGCTCTGGATCAATATCGTTGCAGTTAGCACACGAAATAACTGAAACGTTCGAGAATCGATTCAGCTGATTTGCCGCTACTTCTTCTCCTCCTCAATTATCAGTAGCAGTGTATTTCTGATATTGGAATCCAAAGGCTGTCAGCTTTTTCCAGATATCCTGGCACGGGCTTGTCAAGAGCTTTTCTCGGCTTCTCGATTTCTTATCGGACAACCTGACAGCCGTAGTAGCGTACGAGGATAATACTGGGCCGAGTAAAAATGTGTGACCGCATCGCTAAAATTATCAACCGCGGGGCGAACGATCGATAACACGCTCAGCCCATCGAAAAGAGCCCTTCTCTCTTCTCCTGCGCAGAGTATCTAATTGAAATGGCTCCGAGACGAGGCGGACCGTGTAACGATTTATCCGCAATTTGCACACACGGAATTAGGAAAAGCTCCCTCGTGTGGGTATATAGCTATCTTGGGAATAATTCGTGTTTCAATCCACATTTCAACTGATCTGCGAAGATACGTATACGTATGAGTAAACTGTGCAGGGCGGTACCATGGTGTATTGGAACTGGCAGGCACATGCAATGCAATTCTACATTCAGAAGACCAAACAGCTGGCGATCCATTCGGTTGTCAGACAATTTGCCGTATCGTCTTTTCAAAATTATTATTTTTGTCCAAAATATAATGTACCATGAACAATCGTTTCTACACCAAACCCAAATAAACCTCCACAAATCGACCCTCGATCCAATGATGGGCAAGCTTTCATCGTTTTTTCCAGTGTCAAAAAAGCGAGTAGTTGGCAATCGATTCAGGTGCCAGCCAATTTGCCATATGGTCTTTTCAAAAATGTTTTTTTTTTCATTCGAAATATAATATACGATGAACAGTCGTTTCTACACCAAACCCAAACAAACCTCCACAAATCGACCCTCAATCGAATGATATGCAAACTTTGATTGTTTTTTCCAGTATTAGAAAAATCGAGTCGTTGGCGATTGATTCAGTTGCCAGTCATATTAACATATCGTTTCTTTAATAGTATTATTTTCATGTTGAAAATATAATCTACGATAAACAATTGTATATACGCTAACCCCAAACAAACCTCCACAAATCAAGCCTCAATCCAATGATTTTCAAACTTTTATCGTTTTTTCCAGTATAAACAAAGCCTCAGCCTATTTTGTTTAAATCTTTACACGAATGAAACACACTTGCCACTTCGTTTTAAGAAAAAGAAAGTCTGAGCTTTTATACCGGGAGAGGAGAATTTGCATGGAGTCAATCGGATCGCGAATTGTCACGTCGTAGTCATATGGTGCAAACGACTACGACCTACGCTGGGGCAAGTGCTAGGCGTATGTACGGTGCTTATATCATGCCCACTATTCGGTTGACTTTTCGCTTTGCAAAGCTATATCCTCAATATTATGTTCGTCACGTGCGTTTGATGGCCCTGAAAATCTGTCGAGCTGGACGTTCTTCATTCAGACTCCCCGCGGCTGATATTTTTTTTTCCAGGCATTGCAAAACTGTTCACGACGCATCATTGTTGGACAAAATTCATCACGCGAATCAAGAAACGTTTAAGTAGCTCAGTAGCTTACATACTTGTCATGTGATTGTCATGATTTTTTTTTAATGGAAAGATTTCTTTACCCCTTTTTGAGACTTAGGGTATGTTTTATAACTAATTTAGGCTGTTGCATGGATTTTTAATTATTTTAATCATCCTCAAAAATGGCGGAGGTATGCCACGGTCCTCTAAATTAGTTGCAACGGATGCTGTCAGACGGCGTGACACGCAGCGTTAGCGGAATAAATCTGAAAAAAACGAACAAAGATTTTTCTTTCATTGACACTCATACGCAGAATATGAACCAAGAAAAAGTGAGAAACGTTGAAAACCGATAAAATAACTTCGAAACTAAACGCTTTGAAACAAAAAGATTGAATTTCCGAAACAAATAGCTACATTTTGAAATAAAAAATACTTTTTTTAAATTAAAAAGGAAATATTTAGGGTTATGTTCTAGATAATGAGGTCGGAAAGATGTATCCCAAATGTTATCAGAATCGGTCGATTAGTTTTTCTAGCTATAGGTCACGCCAGTTTTGAAAATGCAGTTTAGAAGACCGCGTCATACTTTCGCTATTAATAATGATTAATAAATAAATAAAATACCACGTAACGGCCAAAAGTAGTAAAAAAAACACCCCCCAAGTCTCAAAAATGGCAAAGAAATCTTTCCTTTTCAAAAAAAGTCTTGGAAATCAGCAAATGTTTTCCTTGCCTAAAGGTAAATTCTAATTATTTTTTCTTTCCTGTATTTTGTATCATTACTCGGGATATTCATCCACAGATTTGACTCATATATTCAACAAGCATTTTACAATACATTGCAGCGATTTACGTAGCCAACTTCTGTCAGAAACAATTGTACGACCCAAAACGGTTGGAGGTCTGCAAAAGTTTAGGGCCCAACAAAGTCCTGTGTCAATATTCTCTTCCAATGAGACTATCGGAATGACGATGTCGGAATTTTACATGCAGTTAATACACGAACTTGCCAAAGTTAAGTTTTATTTTCATCGAACATTTTTGGCAAACAATGGAGTTATTATTATTCGCTTGGAGCACCGCCGTTGCTGCATGATCAATTGAAGCAGGTGGTTCCGGCAACTGGGTCCATATCCCAAATGAAAAATAAAAAACGCTGAGGCTAGCCGTCCGGTTATCGGACGAGTAAACGTATGTTATTCGTCCGGATAGCGGCTAATTTCACGCGGTTCACGCTGTACAACGACCCAAACGAACAATCCCAAATACACAAACCCGAACAAACTAACCAAACAAACCCAAACCCAAACAAAACTAACCAACCCAAAAAACCCAAACAAAACCAACCAACCCAAAAAACCCAAAACCCAACCAATTAAAAAAACCCAAACAAAACCAACCAACCCAAACCTAAACAAAATCAACCAACCCAAACCCAAACAAAGCCAACCAACCCAAACCTAAACAAAATCAACCAACCCAAACCCAAACAAAGCCAACCAACCCAAAAAACCCGAACAAAACCAACCAACCGAAAAAACCCAAACCTAAACAAAAACCGACCAACCCAAACCAAATAAACGCAAACAACACAAACCCAAATAAACAAACCCAAACCCAAACAAAATCAACCAACCCAAACCAAATAAACCTTAACACAACCAACCAATCCAAACCCAAACAAAATTATAAAGTTTTGTGAGATGCGATAAAAAAAACAAAAAATTATTTTAGTATCTATTTTTTACCACATATTTATTTACCCTTTAACGTTATATAAAAAAAATGAAAAAGAAAATTCATAATTCCGATAGTCACAGGCTGGTAAAGTGGGGGTGGAAAAAAACGGCCCCTCCTGGTTGACACGATGCCGACCCTCCTGGTCGTCTGAAAAAAAAATGAAAACAGATTCTTAATTAGTAGGGATGTCATTATAGCCCCTACCTCAGGGAAAACAAAATCGCAAAATGGCGGCTGTTAAAAAGAAAAGTAATTGTTTGCCGTTTTTTCTCACGATTTTTGATTTTTTATAAATAGTTAGTAACGAAATTTCGCGATAAATCTGGTAGGTGCGATAGAGGGGTGTATAGAGAAGGTTCATAAAAAAATTCAAGTAAATCAGTTCATTACAACTTGAGATATCATGTCAATCGTATCGAAAAAAGTAGTTTCGAGAAAAACGCGTTTAAAGGTTCGAGTAAAGTTTCAGGCAGTCTGAGTCATATAATGGTACATGTACTTACATTTCGCCGGTTTAGTTTCCACCTCGCTAACCACTGCTGTAACTCCATAAATATTTAGAATTTTGAAATTTCTTTTGGAGGGTATATTCTTGAAAGACTAAACATGGATAATATGCACAAAAAAATCGATTTTTTCAAAATTCTAGATTAGCAGCCGGCCTTAACACATTCTATCCGGACAATTATATATATGTTATTCGTCCGGATACTAGCTTACACGAATCACAATAATATGTACGTCTACTGGAAATACGGTGTGAACTGAGCCGCTATCCGGACGAATAACATACGCTTATTCGCCCGGTAACCGAACGGGCAGACACTCCGAATAAAAAAAATGTACTTTTAGTACGATAATAAAACTTCCGTACGATTGGATAAATTTTCGAAATTTTGAAAATTACGAAAATGGCAAGCTGGAAAATGAAGTTTGATTTTCGATCGAAAATATTTCTACTTTCCAAAGTCAAGCACCACCACTAGCATCAGGAATGAAGCATAATTTGATTCTTGAACGTTATCCGTTGCCGAGCTCCGTTTCAATAGAGTTTGAAACGTTGCGTGTGAAGTATAGAAAAGCTCGTACAGACGTGTTACTCTAAGTGCGAAGTAATGAATACACTTTTTGTTTTTGGTTGTTTTCTCGAAAAGGTGTAGCTGCGGTGGTGTCGTCGGCCGGTGGACACGGCTTCGACGCTCATCTACGAGGACCGAGTATAATCGTGGAGCCACCGTCGAGGGTCGAGTTCTCGAACTCGAGCGGCGCCTGGCTCGATTGTACGGCTTCCGGTAGTCCTCCCCCGAATATCGACTGGTCTACCGCCGACGGTCTTCCGGTTGGTGACGTGCCCGGCGTCAGAAGGGTACTCAGAAACGGCACCCTCGTTCTACTTCCGTTTCCACCGCCTGCCTTTCGACAGGACGTCCATAGCGCCGCTTACAGATGCGTCGCTAGCAACTCCGTTGGCAGGGTCCTCAGCCGCGACGTTCAAGTCAGAGCCGGTGAGTGTATTCTCCCGACGCCCTCCTATCTCACACGTTCATTCACGGGGAACGGGATAAATGCCAGTCACTCGACGACGTCGCAATCTTTCTGTAACGCGCGGTTAAAGAGGGTCGCGCTATTCACCCATCAATTTTAAGGGATACCAATATATATCTTTTTTTCGACGTTGATACATTGAATAAGGTTGAGCTTCGAGCTTCAAAGAAACGTCGTATAAGATATATGGACGACTAGCTTTCAGTCCGCGTTGAATGCTCCTTGGAGGGCTATTCTAGTGTAACAACTAAAAAAATAAGCTATTTTTAAGTTTTTTTTTAACTGTTGCCGGTATCGGTACAAACTTTTTTTTCGTTTAAAGGCCAACTCTTCTGGAATGGAATTTTTTTTTTGCATTTTAATGTCTAAAATGTAATGTATGTATGTAAATTTTGAATGTATTTATGTATGTAAATGTATGTAAATGTATGTATGTATTTTGTATTTATGTAAAATGTAAAAATGTATGTATTTTATACATACATTTTGTAAAATTTATTTATTTATACATACATTTATACATTTATACATTTATACATTACAAAATTTATACATACATTTTGTAAAATACATACATGTAAAAATGTATGTATTTTAAAAGTATGTAAATTTTAATGTATAAAATGTAATGTATGACGTTTAGTCCCTATGAAACATGTTAATGTTAATTGTTCAATAAATAGCTTCTTAATCGTCATGCAATTTTTACACAACCTCCTGAATACTTCATGTAAAAACATACCAAATTTTCAGAATTCTATCACCATTACTTCAACCTCCTTAGAGGTTGCAATAAAAAATGACAAGAAAATTCGGAAAATTTGGTATGTTTTTGTATGAAGTATTTAAGAGGTCGTGTTAAAATTTCACGACGATTAGGAAGCTCGTTATTAAAAAATAAACATTTTGTTAAGAACAATTTTTAAAAGAAATAAAAAAAATGTATCAATAAACTTCGTTTTGTTTCCATTGCTTTCAGTATATTGTAGATATTACAAAATTGAGAGGTCAAAAAAATAACTTATTGCAAAGTTACATCAGTTTCCATAAGACAACATTTAATTTGTGAATGTTAATTCTTCAATAACGAGCTTCCTAATTGTCGTGAAATCTTTACACGACCTCTGAAATACTTCATACAAAAACATACCAAATTTTCAGAATTTTATTATCATTTGCGTTTTGGGACTCAACATCCTTAATTTAACAATTTATGATTGTGTAAAGGCATGAAAAAAGTATGTTGCTGGCGTTGGTGATTGGCACTCTCCAGGTAATCTGAAACGAAAAATTCAAAAAGATTCTTAGTCCGTATGAGTGTTGCTATCGCCCGAACTAGAATTGTGACTTTATGTACAAAAATAATAAAATGACGGCATTTTGTGCGAAGGTTTCCGAAAAACACGTTTTTTTTTCGTCGGAATTGGGGTGAAAGTATAAGTTGGAATTGATATTTTTTAAATAATTCTAGGTCGGGTGATAACCATGCATATGCTAAATATGCAGTACAAATTTTAGCCCGATTGGTTAAGCCGTTTCACTTGAATCACCAACGCCAGGTGACAAAAAGTCGTTTCGAGACAAACGTACGGGTAGCCGAACTGAAGCTGAGTGCGCGCACCGAGCGCTTCTACTTTAAAGGGCTGTACTGAGTAGACAAAGTAAAAATCAACTTTACCAGCGACTGGATATAAATCCTATGATAGTAAAGAATTGAAAAATGCAAATAAATCGATTTTTTCATCCCGAAATGTTTTAGTAAGGAACATGTAAATTTAAGTTGAAGAGAATTAACCCTTCGATTGCACACTTCCGATATTTAACTTTATTGTGTGAAAATGGTCACGGGGGTTCGCAATGACCCCAGCCATGTTTCAACCGATTAGCGCCTTGACCGTATCGTTCCAAATGACTCATTAAAATTTAGGATATTAGTTTGAACATTCTAAAATGGGGTATTCTGGATATTATATTTTTAATCGAATTTTATAATGGCGGGAAAAAATCAACAAGGGCTCAATGCGTAAAAAAGTGTTTTTTACTTAAAAAATCATGACTTTTTTTTCATAAAATGTTAAGGTGATACTCTTAAGATATAATAGTTTGACGAAAAAAAATAGCTCTGTAGTGGGAAATAATTTCAGAAAAAAAATAGCTACACCTCCGACCCAAGTCTGCGCTTACAAAGGGTTACCCCACGGCACCGTAGAAGGCAAACCAGTTGCCTTGGCCGCCAACAACTTATAGTAATTTTGGCCTAAAGTCGCGCTGGGGGTCATTTTGGCTCCGGGTGACCGCGCAGGGTTAACTATATTGGCCGAAAAGTATCGTAAAAATATTGATATTTATATTTATTGTATGGAAATTATTATACAAACATTAATATTTAACTTTATTGGATAAGAATAATTAGAAAATATGAATTGTTCGAACCTTAATTAATTTTGAATTACCTTAATTAATTTTAACCTCAATTAATTGTGTGAACCTGCAAACCTTATTGTGTGAAATCTATTGAAAAAATTTAAATATTCAATTTCATTGAGTGAAACAATTGCAAAAAAATTGAAAAAAAAGGAAATCCTTCACTTACAAACTGCCCACGGAAAAAATGACATATTCGATACCGTCTTTTCATAGCACTTCTTCGTCTCGTATTGTCATTTTCATTCACCATTATTCTGTACTTAAAACCCATCTCTTGTCTCCATCACGTTATATCGCTCACAATGAATATTTCATCGTTCGAATTCATTTTCTTAACGCTTTTTTCCGTCCATTTTTCAAATTCTTTTTGCTCAATTTATTATTCGCGAGAGGACCATGTGTGCATTATTATACATGGTCGGATGGACGAGCGGTTCGGACGCACGATAAAGCTCGGCTGTCTCTCTGGCATATCCTGTACGCAATTTGCTCTAGACATTCTTTTCCCGGTTATGAAAAATTTCTCATTTTCGCGTTGCCCGGAACAGGAAGAGGAAGAGAGAGAACGAAGGAGGGGGGAGGGGGGTTTAGCGTGAGACACCGAATCCAAAAAACGACGTGCATTCGTATGGCATACGAGAGAGAGCTGGTCCACTCTCGGTGCACGTAGATGAGCGGTGACCATAGCGATATCTAGGGGCAAACGAAAGAGTGAGGGGCGAGGGCATACGGCCGAGTCTCATGCGACTTTGAACTTTATCAGGTCGGCAGCTACAGTGGTGGTCCGTCACGTATAAAGCCACGTATATAGATATACATGTGTGCCAGGAATACCTACATATGCCAGGAAGTTACTTTGAGGACCTTGGCCTTCGGAAACCGTCCTCAAAACAGCCAGATGTCCTGAAAGTCAACATTACGTAGACAAAACCGGTTTAAAATATATTTCCTATGCATTTAAGCTATGCATATAGGCCAAGTTGACGAACACGACCGGCTCTCTTTCTTTTTCGGGCTTAAGGATGTTGAGTCCCTATAAAACATGTTAATGTTAATTGTTCAATAAATAGCTTCTTAATCGTCATGAAACTTTTACACGACCTCCTGAATACTTCATGTAAAAACATACCAAATTTTCAGAATTCTATCATCATTACTTCAACCTCCTTAAGGGTTGAAATAAATAATGATAAGAAAATTCTGAAAATTTGGTATGTTTTTGTATGAAGTATTTAAGAGGCCGTGTTAAAATTTCACGACGATTAGGAAGCTCGTTATTAAAAAATTAACATTTTGTTAAGAACAATTTTTGAAAGAAATTTAAAAAAATGTATCAATAAACTTCGTGTTGTTTCCGTTGCTTTCAGTATATTGTAGATATTATAAAATTGAGAGGTCAAAAAAAAAACTTATTGCAAAGTTACATCAGTTTCCATAAAACAACATTTAATTTGTGAATGTTAATTGTTCAATAACGAGCTTCCTAATTGTCGTGAAATTTTTACACGACCTCTGAAATACTTCATACAAAAACAAATTTTCAGAATTTTATCATCATTTGCGATTTGGGACTCAACATCTTTAAGGGAGGACACCACTGTGACGGGTCGAAAACGGTAGTTTTTTCCGGATTTTCTTTGCCTACTAGATTATGTATTTCAGATTTGGAAAAGAGGTATGTTATTAAGGATACACTCAACTTATTTCGTGTACATTTTTATGTAAAATTTTTTTTTTTATTTAGACAAACTTTTATTTAATGTACTAAAAAGTAGAAAATATTTTTTTTACCAAGTCTATGATAGATATTAAGTCTTTACCATGCGACTATAAATAAAAGCTTTGGGCGCTCAACTTTTTAAATGTTTAATAAATTTGATTAATTCAGTTTCATGCACCGTATTTAGTTTGGCACAACAGTAACTGGACAAATTATTATCACGCGTTTATACTCAGTTTCAGGATTTTTACTTAAGAAGTGTAAGGTTGTTTTACAGTAAATTAAATGCAGTTGATGTGTTAACGGATTTACGTAAATGAAAGATGATTTGACTAAATTTTGAGTGCCCCAAGTTTTTATTTATAGTCACATATAGGTGACTCGGAGAAAATCATTATTTTCTACTGTTTAATATATTCAATAAAAGCTTGTTAACAAAATGTTACATATAAATTGTTTTCTACCTTTAAGTCTTTAAGGCGTTACCCCCACTTGTAGCGCAAAAAAAGGCCTTTTTCATGAATTTATTTAAAGAAAACTACAAAACTTTTTTAATCGATCAATATACCATCTTAAAGAACACATCTTGAAAAACTTTCAGTAATTTTTTTATTGAAAAATATTACATTGTTTAGTGGCAAATGGCCGTCAATGAAATAATGTTTTTATATACACGGTTTGCGGTGACCAACATTGCGGCGAAGTGGATCATCTGAAAAAAAAATGCGGATGGATTTAGTCAAATATAAGTATAAACTAGTCTCTAATCGAAAGATTTTAAAAAATATTCATTTTTCACAAAATGGCGGACAGTCAAAGTTAATGGTTCGATTTTAACGAAAAAAACGGCCGTCTTTTGGCTATAAAACGGCAATTTTTTTCGAAAAAAAAAATCGAACGATTAAAGACTACATTTTTATGTATTAAATAAGCCTGCAAAATTTCAAAAAGATCGGTTCATTAGTGTTCGAGTAATCTTGGTCACCGACTTCAGAAATGCCATTTTGAGAAAAACGCGTTTAAAGTTTCAATTAGCCGGTCGTTTACACAACGGATTTTTCTCTTTCAACGCTCATATCTCAGTCAATTTTGTTCGGATCGACTTGAAATTTTCAGGACATATTCTCAGATACTTATACTTCAAAAAAATGCAATGAAAAATCGATTTTTTCAAAATCGCAAGTGGGGGCAACCCCTTAATTGATTTTACTATAACTCTGATTTTTTGCATAGAGGGGTTAATCCTTCCAAGCGAACCAGTGTTACTATTGGTTGATTGTCAGGAGAAATTCTGGAGAACTGTGATAGGTGGCATCGTTCATAGATGTTGGCCACCCATTGGACCAAGATCACCACCCATTGGACAGCAACTTTTAACCTATTTTACCTGTCGGACCCTTTTAACGATTGTGCGATCGGAGAGCACTTAGAGCTAACTCATATGTTCTAATGCACTTTCCATGCATTGTCACCTCTCAAAATTAAATGCATGCTTGCAAAATTCCAGAGCCCTAAGTAATCGGGAAATGGGTGAAATATCGATTTTCCGTTCAGCACCTCACAGACAGTCAAGGGATTTAAATTTAATTTTTTAAATTTCTTACGTTGAATTTCTTAATTATGCATTGTCACCTCTTAGATACAAATTAGCAAAATGTCAGAGCTCTAAGTAGTCAGGATGTGCGTCAAATATCGATTTTCCTTTTTTCATCTCACAGAAAGTCAAGTAATTTTTTTTTCAACTAATACATTTTTTTAAGTTCGATCATGCATTCTCGTCTCTCAGACGCATGTTTGCAAAATTTCAGAGTTCTACGTAGTCGTGAAGTGGGTGAAATATCGATTTTCCGTTTTGCATCTCACACCAAGTCGAGTTAAATGAAAGCTTGGAAAAAAAGATCTTCGCAGCCTTCCAAGGGAACGCCGACCTTACGCCGACTGCTGGTTAAAGAATCGACCGAAGTGTACGGGGAAGCAGCAAAACTTTAATTACGAATTTTTGTCGATAACGATCAGACTTTCCGGAAATATGTGAATTTCTTCTTTTTTCTTTGCTCGTCGTTTTCCGTGACGTGCTTGAACATATACGGCGAGGGAACGGGCAAATCGTAAAATGTACAGGCTAGGGATTTACCCCGGGATTACCCATATATATATATCATACACACACACACACACACACACGTACATACATACGTTCTATTCGCTCCGGATTCTCTTGGCTTCGGAGGTTCTCGCGACCTGAGGATATCTATATACACGTGCATAACATAGAGCGCTGGTTGGTGTAATTACCTCTTTAAAAAAAAAAATGCAATCTGAATGCAAATCCGTGGAGCAGCTGCAGCCCCAGCTGTGTGTGCAGCCCCGATCTCCGGCGAGAGATGACCCCTCTCTCTCTCTCTCTCTCTCGCGGTGTCTCTTGCTTTTCTCCCTTGATCCTAGAGCCGCTTTTAGGATTTTCCTACGTCCTTTATCGGTGTACAGCGAGCAGGGTTATATCGTCATCTG